>JABSTQ010002939.1:0-24815 GCA_013358835.2 Ixodes persulcatus
TTCCTCTTCTTTGCTTGCATGTCATCGTCAAATTCCTTGAGCCACTCGCCGAAGAGTTCCCGCGTCATCCAGGCTTTCTTGTTGTGTCTGTAGCGAACGGGAACGAACTGGCCGAAGCAGGTCGGCTTCTTTGATTTTCCGATGACTAAAGGAAGCCGCCGGTCGCTGCCGTCCATGTTGCAGCAGAGTAGCACTGTCACGCGCACTTTGCTGTTCTTCCCGCCCACACACTTATCCCCTTTCAATGTGTGGGTCCTGTTGGGCAGCATCTGGTAAAATAACCCCGTCTCGTCGGCGTTATAAATGTCCCGGTCGCTGTACTGAAAGACCTTATCCAGGTGGTCAGTCAGCCACTTGTCTGCCATGTCCTGGTTGACCGCTGCACCTTCCCCAACGATCGCCCTGTAGACGACGCCATGGCGCTCCTTGAAGCGTTGCACCCATCCGCCTCCAGGACTGAACTCCGGGCAATCCAAAAGAAATGCGAAGTCGTTCGCTTTCTCTATGAGCAGGGGTCCACTGATGGGGATATTTCTGCCTCGTGCATCCAGGAACCATTTGAAGAGCGCGTCCTCTACCTCCTTGTATTTCGCCTCACGTAGGCGCTTGCGCTTGTGCTCGTCTCCATTGAGGTTGGCCGAAGCCAAAATCTTTCCTTCATCCTTCACGATCGTCGACACTGTCGACTTCGAAAGTCCATACTTTCTGGCGACGTCGGCGTTCTTGACTCCGGAGCGGATGTCGCGAAGTATGCTCACTTTTGTGCCAATCTCAATCGCTTTCCGTTTTTTGGGCACGCAGCCTCCGCTTTCAGACATCGTGCCGACTGAGACGTACCGAACACAAAAAGAAACTGCCGCTGTGGCCCTGTGGTGGTTGTTTCAACTTTTCAGTAACCACCTTTGTTGAACGACGATGCGCTGACTTACAAGTCTCTTCCGATGGGAACTTGAGAGTTAACTCTTCGTAAACAAAAATGGTAGCATGACGTCACTCCTTCGCATAACCGTTAGCAAAGAGTGGGGCATAAGAGCTACTCAGAGGCGTCAGAGTTAGCTATGTGACGTCATTGAATACAGAGTTTGCAAACAGAACGAACGAACGCAGCACGGCAAGAGTAGACTGCCTCCTTCTCCTCCTCTTCTCCTTCCCACGCACGCACAATCGACCAATCGGCGGACTGCGCGACCCCGGGAGCGCGCTTTTGCTTTTGTAGTTTTCTTTCCTCCCCGGGGGAGTATGCTGCGCGGCGGGCGCGGCCGGGGAAACGACCTTGAGCGTCTCCCGGAGCGCCGCGCCCGCAATGTATCTCTTGCACATTTTTTTTTTTTTTTTTTTTGAAAGCGGATTTTGAGTGTTCGTTGTAACAGTAGAATGCTTTGAAAAACGGTCGTTATATCTGAACCAATTTTAATGGGAAGGGCCTTGAACTCGTATATTTTCTGAAAGCTGGTCGTTATAACCGATAGGTCGTTATATGTGGGATCGTTGTAAGTGGGTTTGACTGTAGCCACCGTACTTATACGTCGGAAAATACGATATTCTAATTTCAACAAATGGGTTGTCAGACTGAAATATATGCCCTGCCTAAGCTCTACCTAGTTGCCAACGTAGTTCAATAAATCTGCATCCCTGTGCTTGCATCGAATCTCGAAACAAGATGGCCGCGCAGAAGGGTTAAAGGCTTCATTACATCGAGGTTTTTCATATTAAGAGTACAGTTATTTTCCAAATAGCCAAATCCTTTCTACTACTTTAGCCCCTTAAAATGAGTAAGGTCTGAAACTGATGAAAAAAACAAAAAACATCCACACTCACTGAATTTGCAGAGGGAGAGGATGTCTTCACTTCTCAGCCCTTTTCCTTTTCATTCTGCCTTTTTTTTTTTTTAACACAAAAACTGGATTTACGGAACTGCCCCCTACAGATTAGACTTACAAGATGGCAACGTATCAGACACTATGAAAAATAAAAGGACAGGAAAACAATGGCGGCACACATTTTCGGAACAAAAGGTCATCCTAGATTCGTACGAGTACCGCAGGTCACCATCCATAGCCTTGCAAAGAAGGCAGAAAGCATGAGAAGACACCGACCTTGGTGAGCCAGCCGTCGATGGCAGGCTTGTGGTCTTCCTTGCTCAGCAGGAGACGCGTTGCATTGCGACGAAGGACACACTGAAGCACTGCAGGGCGGAGAGAAAGCGGGGGACACTCGTGGCCAAGTTCGGGAAACGACCGGCTCACGCCACAAGCGTCGTACGATTTGGAGCGGGGCTTCTTACAATTTTCGGTCTCTAGAAACCCTACCTGCCCTGCACGGGCGTCCGCTGACCTTTTTCCAAAAAGGAGGCAAACCCTATCTCTCCCAAGGGCGCAATTATCTTGTTTAGCAGTTGGCAGACGGGGCCAAAGTGTCGCCATGGCAAGCCATGATTGGCCAAACGGGCACTACAATCTTTTAGGAGCATCGGAGTCTTTCAGAGCGAGGTCTTCATTTATTCGGCCATTCCGATTCGCAAAAGGTGCCGATGCGCTCGAAGCTCGGGTCATCTACTCCGCTGCACAGGTCCACTCAACCCAAGTCGCCTTCCGCAGTCTCTCTAAGGACAGAAAATTGTGTATGAACCGTTTCGGAGGCGGTGACCTTTCGGAATGTTACTGCGGCATTCTTAATTTGGCACCTTGTACGGCTTGCATTGGCACTGCCACACGGTGCCGCGAGAGCCCGGCACCTTCGGAGTCGACTCCCGTAGCTCACTCTGCATGCTTACCTTTCTCGTCAAGTAGTTATCCAATCACTACAACTATCGTTCCATATTGTTAGATGTGGAACGATCGTTCGATATCGCAAACTGTCACGGGGAAAATGAGCAACGCGCTCTCCTGCCTCAGCATAATACGTCGAGCGGAGGGCAAAGTAGGAGACGAGAAGAGAGGAGCGACCCTCGTATCTGCTCGTCTTCCATTGTTGGGGAGCAAGGTTACCGCAGCAACATGAGTGCACATATAGAAAGTATAACCACACAAATCGAAGCCACTCCGCTAGCACAAAGGGTAGGGTATTGAATCGCTAAGCGGGAGGTCAGCAGTTCTAATCCCGCCGGGGGCAAGTCTTTTGTAAAGACGACCGGCCGCATTATCATACTTTCGTTAAGTTTCCGGACACTCTGGGTTTGGAAGCCAGCCCTAATACACGTCCTGCATTAAAAGCACCGTAAGCACGACACGGCAGCTATCCAGTTGAAAATGCAGTCGGCGGAATTTGCGACTCCGACGGGCGAGGCCGTGACAAAAACCGCCCGCAAGGGTACCCCAAAGGGTTCCCCAGTTCGAGCCCTATTTCAGAAGATCTGAGTTTCCGACTGAGGCGCAACTTACGCACCAAACGCTCCTCAACATCGGCATCACAGTCTTTGAGGATCGTAGGCCCCTGCACCGCTTCATCGCGTCGATGTCGAAAGCGAGATGGGTCCCTCTGCTATCGAGGAATGGAGATGGGCGTTCCTCGATATAGAAAACACCCCCGCAACATAAAAAACGCGGCTGAAATTCCGCAGACTCGCTTGCCACGCTAAAACTACGATCCCCGTTGCCTCAAGCTGGAGCGACCCGTCGAGGGAGAGACACGGTGGGACGGCGATCAACCTCACCTTTCACCCACTCCTCCATGGTGGACGTCGATTCCGCACTCAGGTAGAAGGACCGCTTCCCAGTCGCAATCTGCGATGCAAGTCACAGTTGCTCCGTCAAACTCTACCGCGGTTGTCGCCCGGTACATTTAGCGTATATAAAGACAGTTGCGACCTAAAAATAGTGGGACAGGCTTCTTCCAACACAGCCCTCCACTCTTTCCATTTTAGCAGCGTTGGAGAGGGGGGAAGAAAGGAACCACAGTGAGCAGAGAACTTTGTGAGGGGGTTAGTCCCGCTATTCTAAACATGCAACAGACTAGAGAAGGAATGTGGGAAAGTGAGGATTTCAATGACTACGCGCAGAGCATCGGAGTGAATATATCGTTCTGTAAAAACCATCGCAGCTCATTCCACGCTTAAAACGAGAACCTGTGAAGCTGTAGGACACGTGTCAAAATCTCAGATGATATTTTGCACCCATATAGGTACCGTATTTACTCGCATAATGAACGCACCCCCCACAACGGGCATCAATATTTGGACCTTTTTTTCCATCCCGTAATCAACGCAACTCCAATTTTCGGATCCGCGAGTCTCGAATTGCGTCCAATCTAGCAGAGCCACCAAGCCAGTTTTCTTTTGCCGCCAAGCGGTCAGGCCAAGTCAAGCCAAGCCAAGCCGCTCTCGTAACTGCCGCGTGTGCGTAGTTGCGGAAGTGATCAACCGTGAAACTGAGTGTCGCGCACGCATGACGAAGCTTGGGTCGAGGAATTGCCGAGCCCCGGACATTCTTTGCCTATCGGATGCATTGACGTCAACAAACAGGCCGTCGTCTGTGGTCCGCTTTCGGACAGTGAAATCGTGAAAGTGATTAGGCTTAATTTCACATACACCGGGTAAATGTGTTTATTTAATCCGTAACAGAACGGCAGAGCGAGGCTCTGCTGTAGGCGGAGAGTGTCTGGTAGCCTCTCCATGAACGAAACTTGATCCGTGCAAGCGGGCTTCAGCGGTCGGCGGTTAGACCTCATACGAGTTCTTATACGCATAGTCGCGGATATACCTTAGCGTGCCGCTGGATACTAGCAATATATATCGCCTAAGAACAGTTGCGGTCACGTTGCTTTTCGTGCTGAGTGAGCTTCGTAGGGCGCTTTTCCTTCGGCAAAAGGCACCCTGAAAGCGCCCTAAAAAGGTTTGCAATTTATAAAGCATGGTTATTGTGGCGCGCCCCCGACCAGCCGTGGGTGCGCGTCCATCACTGGAGACGTGCCACAGTACCTTGCCGTGTCATTTTGGCACCTAATACGACATTTGCACAAAGTGCGTAAATGCAAAACATTTTACCCCGTGTAATAAACGCCCCCCAAACCCCCCCCCCAAATAAAAGTGTGTTCATTATGCGAGTAAATACGGTATGCTGTTTACTTGGAATTTGGATTTGCGAAATAAGCGGCCGGTTCGTAGAGCAAACAAATCTGACTGGCAGTTTGCAAGCCCGAGCATGGCGCTCCCGCTAAATTTAGCGGATTACCGTACCATATTTAGTAGGTTAATGCCTCGCTAAATTTAATGGGATGCCACTACGAGTCACGCGGTTGCGTGACTCGTGCCATTATGAGTCACTACCATGCCGCAAAGTCACGGAACATCAGGACATGCGATTGATCACGTCGCGCGACGGGGACGGCGTTACGGGACAGCACGACTCCACGCCGCAAAGTCGGGTGACGTCAAGTTGCACGACATCGGGGCGTCACGTAACCCGGTGCCACGTGACATGTTGTGAAGTCGGGTCGCGGGTCGAGTTACGGCGAAGGTTTGCTACGGAAAAGACTGGTGATGGGGCACTCACCTCGAACGTGGCAGCACCCTCCGACCGAGTCACCCGACAGACGTCGTCCAGCGTGATCTGGCCACGAGGCTTCCTCGCCGTGTCACCCTGAAAACGGCGCAAGAATGCGTTCGTGCCTCATCCTCATGGGCATCCCCAGAGTCCCCCCTTGGTATTCTGGGGATATAGAAGACGAGATGTTTCAGAGGCGTGCATCTAGGCTGCAATCACGCCGCTGATACGTTATTCAAAAGACACGTCTGCAGTCACTGTCTGATGCGCATTTCTTCCTCGTACGACTCTCGTATCGTGCGAGCGCGTCTTCGTATGGCTGCAGTCTCGCTTTGCATCTGACTCCCGCCCTGTTTTCGACCAGGTTTCATTTGTTGTTTAGTTTAGATTTCCAGTTTGGTTTGTGCATAACGAGCGGGTTAACTGCGAAACGATTGGAATGTTAAATAAAAGGTTGCGAATGCAAACATTGCCTCCTTGGTGTTTCTTGACCAGTGCGAACGAACAAAGTTCCTGGCACGGCTGTACATGATACATGCATTTTCCAATCAACTGCAAATTTTATGACGGGAGATTCCGCCTTTTGTCTATATAAAACACGTGAAATAGATCGTGAAAAGCAGCAGTGCCGCATTCCGTAATGTTGGGCACAACCAACAAAACGTTACGTGCAGCCTGATAGCTGACGTACTTAGAGAAGTTTTTTTTGTTTTTTTTTGTGCATTCCACAGCACTTTAAAAGGTCATAAAAACTCCAGTCGGCTGCACATTTGTTTTCGGAAAATGCGCGTTGAACCGCGACGCTCCCCGCAAGCAAGACAATGTTTGTTTGCCCGTTACTTTCCATCACTTTCTAGTACAAACTCCGAAGCTCCAAATTTCTAAGCTCCAAAGTTTGAGGGGTCCAAATAAGCATAAAGAAATATTTCAATGGGGGACATCAAAATGATTTTTAAAATATTTTCGCATCTTCAGGAAGTGGCGTCACGGACGTCGAAATATTATTTGCAATTATTCCGAAAGTGGACGTCGAAATAGTCACTGCCTTTTAGAAACTTCCGCCGCGCTTACCCACTTCACAGATCACTACGATCTAACGGCAGTCGTCCGTGGCATCCACGACGGCAACCATGACGGCTATGAGAATCAACCCCGTCGTTCCTCCGTCCTCGGGTATGCGACGGCACCATTCCACCCGCAATGCGCAACCGTGCTACAGCTATCGCTTTCGTTTCCTTTCAGATTGTGGGCGAAAAATATGACTTTTTTTCATAAGGCTTTTCCATACTGCTGAGAAGGTGCCCAGTCTTCCCCTGTAATTAGGGTTGTGTTTTCAGTATTATACCGATAAACCCCAGAAAATCACCTCCAAGCTGGTCTTATGAAAATCCTGCAAAAACTGAAAAAGCCTGGCCTCATGGGAGGAGATATCCCTATTCCATGGCGACGCAGAATACAGCCCACAGTCTGCGAGGCTGCTGCTTTCTTCGTGAACCCCGCCCCTGATCTCGTTTTCTTCTCTTATAGAGAGGCAGGGAACACAATGCCCGTGTCTCCCAGAAAACACTGATTTTGTGTCCGACCCCAAAAACCAAATTTGTAGAAACAAACCCCCCCCCCGCAAAGAAAACACCCCCCCATATTCGAAAAGAAATATAAACCCCCAAAAAGAGGGAACCCTACCTATGACGTATTCTACGTTCAAATGGGAACCTCACCTGAGACTTGTAGTAGCGAAGAGCACCGTTCTTGAGCACGAACCAGCGCCTCTTCCAGGTCTTCAGCTTTCCCCCGAGCTTGGTGAGATAGCCGCTCTTCTCCAGAGACTCCTACGACAGAAGGAAGCACTGTGACGCTTGCATAAGGAACTGCCCCTTCTTGTTCAAAGAGGCAAGCGGACTCAGCACCGGCCCACATGCTCACCGGCAACGATCACCGGAACGAGCAACGACTTCTAAATGCGATACTAATTCTGAGCAAACCTTCCGCAGTTCCGTGTCTGTCTTTTGGTTTGTAACCAATGAAGCCATCACTGGCTGCTGCGGAGAGACTGCGTGGTCTGAAAGCACGTCTTCTCTGTGGGAGAGGAGCTTCTTCAGATGTCGCAATCGAGTTGGCGAGGCGCAACGCTTGTCAGACGAGGAACGTCTCGAGCGTAAGCACAAGCGTGCCAAGGCGCAGCGACGGCAACGTGCCGAGGAGACTGTGGAACAACGGGAGATGCATTTGTGTAAAGCTTAAAAGGACACTAAACCCCCCAAAACTTATTTGTTTATTTTTTGCCAGGCAATTTATTAGAGTGTGAGAAGACTACCCCAATCAATATTTTGCTACAGCATCACGTCTATTTTTAATAAAGTCAAAAAACGCAACTGCTCGAAACCGACAAAGGTCACGTGGCTGTCCAACTTTTTTTTTTTCCAATTAACGTATTTGCAGCTTTTTAAAAGCCACAAAAAATGAGTATCATATTTCTTTTTTATTTTTAATATTGTGTGCATGCGTTCAATGACCCACAACTTGATTTATCTTTGGTGGTTGTGTCTAAACCACAGAAAACGGCACGTGGCCATAAAGAAGAGAGTGAGTGCAACTCAAACCAGCCAGTTCTCTATCAGCGGCTTTCGGGCAGGAATAAAACTAATTTCGAGTCGTAAATTGTTTTCTGGGCAGTTGGGCTTTAATATGTCGTGTACAAATAAAAAGGACCAGGAACGGCAACTTCGGGACCAGGAACTTTGGGACCAAGAAAGGGACCAGGAACGGCAACTTCGGCTGCAGCACGATCGAGATACCAAGCAGGCGACAATGTCTCGAGAAAAGGACGAAGAATGTAAACTTCGGCCGCAATTCGAGCAGGATGCCATGTAGGCGGGACGAGCGTCGGAAACGGAATGGCTCCATCGATGAGTGACCGGAAATGTATGTATATTCGCCAAGGTGTACCTACGATCCCTCCATTTTTGGGTTTTATATTTTTCAAAAATCGGGAGGTAAGAGTCAGACGCATTGTTCCAAGTTGGTCATCGAAAAAAAATCGGGACATTCTAACATGACAGAAGAGCCCACTTGGTATTTTCAATCTTTCATAACGCCTCGTTGCTTACATATTCGTCTGAGTGCTAGACCTGTTCGGTTTCTGGACTGACAGTCGCCGACCGATTTTTTGGACGCCGGTAATTCGGACTTGTTCAATATTTCGGACCTAAAGGAGAAACCACGACTACCCGATAGAAATTGTGCATATTCACAACCAATATTTCGGACAGCTTGAAGTCCGACAGTTCAATTCTTCGGACAAAATCATCGCGAGAGATCAGCAGAAAACACCACCAAGAAGCGGCCATTTTGGATTCTATGTTGGCTGCACATAGGACTGGCTTGGTTTGGTGGCGCTAATTGAGTACTGCCAAGTCCTACCGCTAGGAGACGCTGTACGACCTTTTTTTTCTCTAGCTGCGCATCATTATAATTATCATTGTTGTTACCATTTTGCTTTGTTCTTTCGCCATTGCAGTTGGGGACTTGCACCTCTCATCTAGAACTTGTCTCGGTGAATCATTTCTTCGGGCTACGCTGGCTTAGACGTCACTGCCCCATCTGTTTAATGTCCCCGCGATGTGTCACTAAGGAGTGCAGAAAGTACTCGATTTTAACGCTAGACAAGAAGGCAGCGATTCTCAAGCTAACAGAAAGTTGCCGAACGCAAACGGAGGCGTAACCTAAAACAAGGAGCGCAGGAGTAACCTGAAGCAAGGCACTATTTACGGCTTTTTTAAGCCCGCTTAGACGTAATAAAGGCAAGTTTATTAATCTGCTTATTATATACGGATGTCTTTTCGGTCCCTGCGAAGTCCGAAAAATCGGTCGGCGACTGTAGCTGAATTGAAAGAACGTTCTCTCGACATCACAGCTTTTACAATGCACAACAATCTCATTGATATCTGCTGCTCTCGTCAAATCAGCTGTTCAAGCTTTATTTTAAGACTATCTGAAATAGAAAGGGTAGAAGGGCAAAGGAAAATTCTCAATGTACAGAGAAACAACATTCTAAAGCTTGTTCTGTCACTACATAAGAATAAAGTCAACAGAATATAGCGCCTCCTCCGAGGTCTAGAGATGGCATAGTATGTGTTCCTACCAACTTTCTGTTTCATGAAAAATATTTTCGGTGCAGAGAAATTTAAAAAATAGTCAAATTCCTTTCTAAATACGGCCAAAAAATCGGGTTTAACTTGATTTTAAAAAAACATGTTTCTGGTGTAAATATAGAGAAATAGCGAGTTTTACCCAAAAACGAAGGGCCCTAGAAGTAATTTGAGAAGCATTTGCTCAACGACTCGTTAGCGTGGAGCACGTGAGACCGCCTGTGGTTCCAGTTGTATGCAAGTGCCGTGAGGGATTGCTTCGTGGGCCTACTTTCAGCTGCATTCTCCGACGAGTATGTAGAGGGGTTCATGGTGGGCACAACGTGCTAGGAAGTGCGAAATGACATTGCAATTCGATGACAATCTCCACAGCAATTACAGCAACAATCTTCTATTTCGCGCGTATTGTCACTGGAACAGATCAGGCTCAGAAAAGTGTGAAAAGGTCATCATTCTTCTTATTTACGAGGAACGTAAAAGCTGCCATGCTCACATCTGCAAGTAAACAAAGTATGCCGATGCCATCAAATTTTGAAAGATGAATGTCGCACAAATAAGATGGAAAAGGAGCAAGTTGCTGAATGATAAGCGACGTGGGTGCTTACGCAGTATTTTACAGTACTACTGAGAAGGATGTGGAAACTCAGAAAACCAGGCAGAACTGTTCCCCAAATCAAAATTGCATTTATTGCGAAACAAGTAGATCTCAAGGGGTCTACAGATGTCATATACCACATAGACCATTGCGCTATTCGCTGCGGTACCTAGAATCCGTCTTTGACTGGTGTTTTAGCGTGCTAGACCACTCGCGCATCGGAAGGGGTCTCACACTGACAAATGAATCATGTCACACGATCTGGCGGATGTCCTAATCATAAAGGATGCTCGTAGAAGTTACGAAAAAAATTGCGTGGACGATCACGCGACGCCATGCGAATAGACGGCGTCGTCTGGTGCGACATTTCGACGGTATCGCGTCGCGATCGACTGGAAATTTTGGTGATGTTGTATCACGTGGTGTCTCGCGTAAACCATGACTGATCACACACACAATACCTAGCACCAAACACGTTCTCGCAAACACGCCGCACAAATCACTCGGCCGCACCAGCATGTTCGCTCTTCGCTCGGTAACGTCCTCTTCTATGTGCCGTTCCACGTCCATGCGCGGCATGATCTCGACATCAAGTGCGTTCCGTCCCAGCACCCGAAGTGAGACCGTCGGCGCCCACGCGTCGGCGACATTCTGTCTCACGGGCACGTTTACGCCGTCGCGCAGCCACCGCTTGCCTCCAGCATACGCTCCGGCCACGCCTTTCTCGTGCGCAAAGGCTTAGAGCGCCGAGGAAACGGGCGACCAAAGGCGAGAAAGAGCGGACGGCGAGGAGAGCAATAACTGACCCACGGCGCAATCGCAATTGGCCGAACGCGATTCGTCTCCGCCGCAATCATTACCAGCGAAAGGGCAAGGGTATCGCCGCTGCACTAGGCCTCTCCCGGTGCCAGGGCCACCCGCACTTAACGCGTGCACACTCCGTTTTGTTTTCGGCGAAACGACACTCGCAGTGATGGAAGCAGCATTTGACCTTTTGTAGCACGTTCAGTAGCAGGCAAAATATTGGTTTGGAGCAGCCACTGACATGTTTGGAGCAGATGCCAACGGTTATCAGATCACTTGAAAATAAAAAAGTGATTGCATCTCTAAATAGTGCATCTATGATCATAACTGACGGTTTCTCTTTGCTACTGGTGCATATTACTTACTACTTTTGGTAATAAAAGTAGATAGGACGCCAAAAGAACACAAGAGCTTTCTTTTTAGAAATGAGGCTTTGGTTTTAGTATATTCCATTTACAATGGTTACTAAAAAATTGTCGAAAAACAAAGCATAGCGCAATTTACCCTTCAGTTGGAATACAGCCCTTCTCTCCCCCCATTTTACACTCGTTAGCTTATTTATTCCGTAAATATAAGTTTTGTAAAATGCCAGCAAGAACCAGCATATCCGTCACACGTCTATCAATAAAAACGCATAGCCTAAGTTCTGTGAACCTACCATAGCCAAAGCTCTAATATTATAAACTAAAAAAAAAAAGAAAAAAGATCACCCACAAATACGATGAAAAGCGACGCTTGCTTTCTTAGCAGCGTTGAAACCAGGGTGAAGTCAAATATCAATGCTTTTTCTATAGACAGCTGCACGGGAACAACCTTAACTCAAACATAGACCCAGTTTCTTTTTGTTTTTTTTCTTTCTCAATGCATATTCTTTCTTTTTTTTTTTCATTTTTTAACGAGTGATTAACCTAGAATCAAGACCAAAGTAGGTAGACCTGCAATAGTACTGAGCATAATTTCCGAGCTTATCGTGCTGACCCAGGCGCTCCCCCGTGTCAGCCACTGCTTCTAGCACTTGGGTGCAAAGCGGTGAAGCCCGACACGCGCGCGCTGGTGAGAGTTAGTGAGAGGTGGCACCTAGGCATGCGGCAGACATGACCGTTCTCATCAGGGGTCAAGACCCTGGTTCTGTCTTATCACATGTAGACACCATCCTACTATCTTATGCAGTCTTTTCTCGCAAATTTTAGCTCCTGACGTCGCCTACATCTTACGGGATTTTAACTGAGACCTAATTGGCGATCAGCCCACCAGCCCATCAACCGGCAAGCGCGGTGGAGGAGCAATTTGTATGCTTCATTTCATAATAATTCAAAGCGCAGCCGATGATGCGAGCCAACGGGATTAACCAAACAGCATCAAAGCGCGACATCGTGGCATTCGTCCATCTTCCTGTGCACGTGTTCTTTCATCGACAAAATGGAGCGCCGTGAATGTCCTTGACTTGCACTTTAAATACGCGTCTTCGAGGTTGTACGTGTTCGAGCCTTTGACTGTGTTCTGTCCTAAGATAAAACAAACTCTATGGTGTGTAGAGACGCTGTGAAATGCATATATTTGTACCACTTTGTTCTTTCCTCCTACTTCTTTGAACTTTAAGGGCGACCAATATTGACATATTGTTATTTTTTGCTTCGCTGAAGCCCATCTCGGCGCAAGTGTGGCCAAATTCTGAGCAAAAGTAGCACTTTGGCGCAAGATGTAGCATACTTTCCTCGATGGCGCAATTTGGAGCAAATGGCCCTAGCACTTCCATCGCTGCACTCGCCCAGTACAAGCCCAGTACCGCAGAGGCCGTGAAAATTGTAGGAGCGAACGCAAGTGTCGTCATCGTCGCGTCGTCCCTGCTCCTGCCTGCCAAAGCTTCCAGGAAACGTCAAGCTGGAGAAGAACGACCTACAGCGGAACAGGCGTCCGTTACATCCGCCTCCACTGCCCCGCACTGCCAGGATCGCAGCAGGCAGCGGCACGACACGAGTGCGACGTCGTCGGGAGACCACATTTGAGGACCCCGTAAAGACACTGGCCGGAGAAGCGTTTGAGGCACCGCACTTTCGCGACCCCCAATAGGAACCGCGTGTGTGCAGGCACCTTTCTGGGGCTGGTGATCTCCGAGAGCCGCGCCGGCCGTGGCGGGGGAAACGGGTCCACCGAGTCCAGGCTGAGGGTGTCCGTGGACACCGCGTCCGGGGGAATGGCGTAGTCGTCCGACAGCACGGACTCCACCGACGTCTCTGCGGGCAATGCGCAACGATATCGGGTTGAAACGTTTCTCACTTTAGGACGGGCTTAGGGATGATACCGTGGTCCAAGCTGGCTCTAACGCAGAAAGCAATAGACCCTTTGCAAAAACACCAAAAGGCCGCGCACACCGCCCGACGAATTATGGGAGCTTTTGGTAGGCTCCTCTCATCGTCTCTCCTCTCGCTACCACATGACATACGCAAGCAGGCGGAGGTTACGAAGGCAACAACGCTTGAGCAGCAGAGTCGGACGAGTGCACGGAAATGGGAGAGAGGGTACGGCATTGGCTAGCTTGCGAGGATGCCCCTTTCTCATCCCTTTCCTTTGTAGTGGCTCCGTCGTCTGCTACCCGAATGCTTCTTCGAACCTAGTTGAACCCTGCCGCGGTTGCGGTGCAAAATAAATGGACTCGGTGACACTGCACGACGTGAAAGTAAGTTATGAGGCATTACCTACTCAAATAAACTGAATAGCTTCCCCTGTCACGATGCGTTTACGCTGCCACAGGTATAGTTTTGGTTTAGGTTCATAACGGATGCCCACAGGCGTACAGCGTTCCGGCGGATGGCTGTGACGACTGCTGGTGGTAGCTGCCACAACTCGCACGTAGTCGGGAAGACGCAATGAGAAAGCGTGTGATCTGTACCGAGGGCTCCCAAAATCTCCCGTCGTCGCGGCGCTGTACGTTTAGCGTAAGGCTCAATTGACCAGGACGCTTCTTTGTGGCAGTGTAATTTCACGCATAAAAGCAGGCTTTTTCTTTCGAGTCTCTTCTTTGCAAAGCCGGATGACTTAATCACGGACACCGCAGTTTTTCTGGGGTCGTGAAAATTACCTCACAGTCTAGTGCAGCTCATACAGTAAATACGAGCACTGCGTGAGCATTCAGTTTTGGCTCGTGACAATCAATGCCTCAACACGTATTCGTGTAGTGGCTGGTGTTTGGTCCCTGGAAACGGAAACAGCCGAACCCCATCTACAGTAAAATCCAGTAAGGGCGACCTCTCCCAAAAGATAGCCCATCCCGTTTTTCTGCATAAACATCCGTAACATAAGAATTCCGAAACATCGCCCACCCCCAGTTCTTATCGGACATCGCGCGACGTCCGACAGGAATGCCATCAAGCGCGTGATCTGCGGTACCGGTACGTGTGACAAGCGGGTTCGCAGCAGGTTCCCGCGTTTTTTATCCACGATCTGCGCGCGCGATATCGGCTCTCGTGGCACACAAGTTTGGCCGGCTTTCGTGTGTTTATCGTGCCATGAAACACGGATCTGCTGCATCCGCAGTCTGTGGCATCTTTTCCCGTGAGTTTGTAGCGAATTCCCGCGTGTTGTTCACATTGTGAAACGCTAATTTGCCGTGTCCAGGATCTGCAGCATCGGTTGCCGTGTCAACAGGTTTGTAGGGAGTGCCCCTTGTGCTTATCATTAATATTTTAGAAAGTTTTCCTGTCTCGTCTTTAAAGATGGTCCACCTCATTTTTTTTCACCATTTACCTCTTCATTTCGGATGGGTGCCCTTACCAGATTTTATGGTATGTCTGCAACTCAGCACCTGCCCCATGTTTCGTCAACCTCGGCGAAGGCTTCCAAAGACGCGCAGACAACCGTCTTCTAGCCTGTCCTTTTACTTCAAAAAAGAAGTAGGAAAGAAAGAAAACTCCAAAATCTGAAGTTGCGAACAAAATGGAGCGAAGAGAGGCGATTCAGAGGGAGGGGGAAAGCTAAAAGAACAAACTCTGCACGCATGCAAAAAAAAAAAAAAAAGAACTTTTCAGCACGGTGTTACAAGGCGGAAATGAAGAGATGAGAAAGAAAGAGAAGCTCTCGCCTTACGACGAACTCATCGTGGAAGTTCGTTGTAAATGTTTTTTTGCTATATCGAATTACTTGCTATATATCGAACTGATCGTAGCGTTTCCTGCGGTTCGTTATAAACGGGTTTGACTGTATGTAGAGTCTGCTTTGCTGCCATTTGATGCACACTGAGGAAGCTCCTCGCTCCAAGTATAGACTCCGACTACACGTGGAGCGTACAATTACCTTCACACGATCGAAGGCTGCATGCTCTGCGCTTCACATTATTAAGCCTACATCCAAGATTCGGGCCCGGAAGCGCCGAGAGGTGGCGGAACAAAATGTTAAACCAAATTCTCGCCCAAAGATTTGTGTCACGATTAAACTGCGTGGCGAAAGATCACAAATATAACGACACTGAGACAAGAGAGATGACGCGACATTCCAAAATAAAGGTACAAAGCAACTGTTTTTTTTTGTTTTTTTTTGCACAAAAGTTGAAAAAAACAACATGAAAAGAGAAGGAACAGAAAAATAAGTGTTCGAGAAGTGAGAAAAACATAAAGAATATATTGGTTTTAATAATGTACCCCCTTTTCCTGTTATGCCTTTGGCTGGCAAAGAGTACCTCGAATAAATAAAAAAAAATAAAAAACAGCCATTTTGCAAATTTTTGCCATCAAAAACGCTCAAACTTAAGCCAGTGTCACCGAGGCACATGAGTCCGGCCCGTGATTCAATGTTCATTCAAGTTTGTCTACGTTTTTTTTAATTTCGCTCCCCCTTTTAGATGCGGAGCATCTCTTGCTCGGGGCTACCATGTCCCGCGGCGTCGGCGTTGTAGTCTGCACTCACACTACGCATGCGCAACTCTCCTCCTTCCCTCTCTGCAACAGCTGCGTGTTACTCTCTCCGCTCTCTCTCTCTACCAGCTGCGCGTGCACTTCGCGTGCGTTCGATTCTAATCACACCGCGCGCGCATGCGCAACTCTCCTCCTTCCCTCTCTCCAACAGCTGCGCGTTACTCTCTCCGCTCTCTCTCTCTACCAGCTGTGCGTGCACTTCGCGTGCGTTCGATTCTAACCACACCGCGCGCGCACGCGCAACACTCCTCCTCTTGTCTCCTCTCCTTCAAGTGTGAAAAAAAATAAACGGCGAGCGGCGAGCGTTCCAAGTTTCTCTGCCGCGAGCCGCGACGAAGGCTCGCGTAGGGGGTAACGCTAGGGCAGTCGGTGGCGCCATCTCTCGACGTCAGCACGCAACTGACTCTATCCTCGGAACCAACACGATGCTCCGCATCACCCCATGGTTCCTCTCGGGAAGATGGTGTAATTTTTTCCGTCCTCTTTTCATGTTTTCTTTTTTTCCTTCTTGCACGAAAGAAACAGTTGATAGCTAACACCTATTTCTGTACGTCACATCATCTTTCTCACCCCAGAGTCGTCACTTGGAATCCTTCACGGGGCGGTTCAAGGATAGCATGCAAAACCGACTAAACCCGATCCCGAGCTCCGTCCAACTGTGCTACTTGGGCCGAGCTTGTCCTCCATCTCCTCGTCCCCTCGCTCCCGGGTTTACGACGTTCATCTCAAACCGACCTGCCCGTGCTCTCGCCCCAGTTTCGGAATCGCCACAGCCAGGCACGCCGGCGGAGACTCACCCCTGTGAACCGACTTGGTGGGGGAGGGCAGGGGACCCCGGGAGCCTGGCACGGCCGGCGGGGGGCACCCTCCTGTGGGGCTGCCCGCCGACAGGCTCGACTCCGTGTCCGCCCCGCTGGTCGTGGCCCGCGTGTTGTCCTCATTGTCCGAAGAGTCCGACGAGTCCCCCGTGAAGGGCACCGACCGGATCTGGGACGCGCGCTGGGGAAGACCGCACGGTTCCCGCGGGCCAGAAAGCCTATCAGAGGGCCTACCCAACGTACTTCACCTCCCAGACAGAGTTTGAGCCGTGTCATTGTACCGAGTGTCCACGAAACAAATTTACCGTAATATCCCGACGGATGCCCCACCCCCAAAAGATAACCCAACCCCATTTTTGGCTTGATTTGCTATTCTTTTTTATTAATAACGAAAGATAGCCCACTCGTATTACTAATCGTAGTGTTCGTATCAATGATGAACTCGGCGTAAATGCGGCTAGTTAGCTACGCCGGGATGTAAGCAAACATTGCTGACTGGAAAGTATGGTCATCTTCGCTTTATTGCCCCTCGCAGCGATGACAAGTTTGGAAGAAAAACGTAATCTAAAAATAGCGTTTTTTTTTTTTTACTTTTCTCGAATGTATGCCGAAAGTTAGCCCACTCCCTGTTTTCATCCGATTCGCTCTCGTTTTTGGGTGGGCTATCTCTCGGAATATTATGGTACGCTGTTTGTTTCGCCTCAAAAATCAACTGCATTATCGCGAACAGTATGAGCAGGAACGCCGGAGTGCGTGGCCTTTGATACACGCTGAGCTATCTTGAGGCTGAAAAAACTGTGGATTAGAGAGGGAGCTGCGAGAGTGTGTGCACTCTAATGTGCACACCCTTAAAGCCCCCTTCCCTCCATTACGCCGTTTTATCGGCCTTGAGGTAGCGCAGCGTGTATCAAAGACCACGCGCTTTGGCTTTCCCGCTCATACTGTTCGCGATAGTACATCATCAAATGCTCCGCTTTTGCCCACACGGTCCGGACTAGATATCAAAGTTTCCGAACACGCCGCTATCCAATCCAAAAGTTACGAGCAATTTAGTTTCCAGTAAAGAAAGGGGGCCCATTCCTGATAGCCAACACCATTCACTCTTAGGCTTCACATTAGTGGTCGGGTTTTCTTTTTAAAGGAACAGTACAAAGAAAGGATCAATGCGCAGGTTTTTTTCTTGTCTACCGGGAGCACAGTACTTGCAAGCTGTTTAGGTTTAGAAACATTGAATAAAAATAGTGAAGGCGAAAAGATGTCACCTTTCTTCCATTTGGTTTCATCTTGGCGCATCCGCTTCTGCCACATTCCTGCGGCTTCAGATTCTCTAACCGTAGGTACTTTACGAAGCCTCTCCGTTGGATGATGAGCTCTCATTAATTCGCAGAAGTGTCGGAAGTGTGAATCGGAAGAGCCAACGCTCCACTCGCACTACTGGTATGCCAAGTGAGCGCCACGTGCGTGGAGCGTCTAATTTCAAGACTATAAATAGCCCCAGCAAAGGCGAAACATTGCGCCAAAATAAGGTTTAGAGTTTGCCAAAGACATAACAAATAGTAACACCTCCCCGGGGTGAGCACAGTTTCGCGTTTGAAGGGGTGGTGCAACGACATTCAGTTGGAATTTTTTTTTACTTTACACAAACTTACTGGCACTAGTGGGACCCAAGCACACTCGCGTGCAACGCCATTGGCCAAGAAACATCTTTGTTGCGGTGTAACTTACAAAAAATAAAAGAGAGCGTTTTCTTGCAATCTCTTCTTCACAAAATTTGACGATGTAGTTTGGACGTCGCAGTGTCAGCTTACTCCCCCTGTGACGATATTTGAAAGCGGCTCGTAGAATCGGACCCGAGCATCGCGTCAGCACTCGATTTGGGCTCGCGGTAGTCAACAGCTCGATGAGCATTCAGGTAGTGGCTCATGCCCAATGGCTTAAATGACGACAATAGCCGAACCCTAACCATGTCTGGAACTCGGCGCATCTCCTGCAGCTTGGCAACCCCGGCGTGTCGCTACAATAAACGCTGACGGCATATAATCGGCTCCAGATCACGTGGCCGCCTGTTCTGGCTGCTAGTCCAGGAAAAAAAACGCTGCTCGTTCTTTCTTTAAATTTTTTTTGCGACTATTGCTGCTCGAGGAGAAAAACTAATGCGTGTTTTATAGGTTACTAACGTCAGGCATTCCTTCTAAGCGGTATTAACACAGAGTACAAGAATCGTTGCACCGCCACTTTAGGCGGTCATTGTAAAGTGTGCGATCCCCAACGTGCACATACGGCGGCAACAACGGATTTGGAGGTTCCCGTCTAAATGCGAAACCGCCTCTATTTGCGCCGCTATTTGTTACGTCCTTGGGGAACTGTAAACATTGCAATCACACCCTACTTCGCCTTGCTGGGGCCATTTATGGTTCCCCAATCAGGCACTCCGTGCGCAGGATGTACGAAAGACGGTCGTTTCGCGTGACGGCGGGCTTCGCGACGGTTTCAAACGGAGCACCGACATTTTCAACTTTGACTTCTAATGCTTCTCGGAATTGAATTCGGAAGACGAGAGCTCGTCGTTCGACGGACAGGCTCCGTAAAGTACCGCCGGTTCACGGTCCGAAGATCGCCGGAACGTTGCGGAAGCAGACGCGCCTAAATGAAACCGAACGGAAGGAAGGACTTTTCGCAGTCAATATTTCCATCAGATGCTTCTCGATCTGGACAGGTTGCAAGCCATTCGATAATTAAGGAATACCCTGCATATTGACTCTTTCTTTTACTAGCCCTTTAAAAAAAGAAAAAAGAATTACTGCAAGATATTTTATCTACTCGCATAATGAACACACTCTTTTGCTCAAAAATTGACACATATTTATTTGGGGGGGCTACGCGGGGCAAAATTTTTGCATTTACACACTTCGTGCAAATGCCATATTAGGTGCCAATATGACACGGCAAGGTACTGTGGCACGTCTCCGGTGACGGAGGCGCACCCACGGCTGGTCGGGGGCGCGCCACAGAAACCATGCTTTATAAATTGCGAACCTTTTTAGGACGCTTTCGGCGTGCCTTTTGCCAAAGGAAAAGCGCCCTACGAAGCTCACTTAGCATGGAGAGCAACGCGACCATTCTTAGGCCTAACCACCTTCATGATTTCACTATCAAAGAGCGGACCACAGACGACAGCGTGTTTGTTGACATCAATGCATCCAATAGGCCAAGAATGTCCGGGGCTGAACAATTCTTAGACCCAAGCTTCGTCAAGTGTGTGCGCCGCTCGGTTTCACGGTTGATCACTTCCACAACTACGCACTTGCAGCCATTACGAGAGCGGCTTGGTTCGGCTTGAAATGGCCCGACCGCTTGGTGGCAAAAGACGCAATTCGAGACTTGCGGAGCCGAAAATTGAAGGTGCGTTCATTATGCGAGGAAGAAGAAGTTCAAATATTGGTACCCGTTGTGGGGGGTGTGTTCATTATGCGAGTGCATTCATTATGCGAGCAAATGCGGTAGTAAATTTTAAATGAGGTAAGCTGTGGGTGCGACATGAAGCCCCAAAGAAAGACGGGCAACAGACGGGGTCCTCACGCCTTTGACGGCCGCATACACCGGAACGCTGAGCTCCGAGAAGGCACTGTTCATCCTGCTGTCCGCCGCAGACGACAATCCGTTGATGCTCGACACGACTGTAAGCGGGAAAAGTGCACGGAAGTGAGCAGACACTCGGAAAGTTTCAGGAGAAAGTTTGGAAATGTTTGGGGTTTGAAGAAACTCCGAGAAAATTTGTCTCCTTAATTGCTTGGATAGGACATGTTCATAGGGATGTGCAAATAAGTGGTTTTTGAGCTCTAGACCAATAGTGGTTAGGGCAAATATTTTCTAATCGAATAGTAGTTGCTGCGCCTTCCTCCAAGTCTTTCACTTCGGTCGCACCGTGCTTGGACGAACGTCATTCCCAGCAGTGGGAAAAGCCCATAACAACTATCCTTGTAAAAAAAAAAAAAAAAAAAGGTGGGGGGTTTTCTTTTTAGATTTTTCTTCTTAAAATGAACACCCCAACTTAGACAAGGTTGGCGACTGATTATATGGACACCAAACTTTCACACGGGCTCTTATCATTCCGACGTCACTCACCCCTAGAGTTAACACGCATAACGGGGATTGAAATTTTTGAGACCGCTCAACTTGGTGCTTTATTTTTCAAACTTGGTTCGCACAGTCTGTACTGTCTGCGCCCACGAAAACGCCACCGTGAACCGGGTCACCATCATTTTGATTTTGACCTGTAGCCACAACACTACGACCTATGCAATAAGGAAGCTGGATTGAGGCGTCCGACATTTTGGTATCTTTACAACCACCATGGGCGCCGTTCGTCTCCAGAATGACCACGACCGCCTCCATCGTGTTCTACGAATGCGACCACTTTCTTCCCACAGGTCTGCTACTAGCGAAGCGATCCTGGTTGGTTGATTGTTGTCTCCAGGTGGCACTAAACGACTTTAACTACGTCTTAATCAGTCACCAATACAGGCCGCGACAGACGGAGCAAATACGGTGAGATGACAAACGTGAAAAAAAACAAAACAGCAATTACCGAACAAGTGCAAAGTGGACGACACAAGGTAGAAACGCAAGGATTTAATATTTCTATCAAACAAACGAGAAATTGTCAACATACTGGGCAGAGTTTGCGAGAAAATTTAAATTCGAATGGAAATAATTTTTTTAGGCTACTCAGGATGATTGGATCCTTGTCGAAACCAAAAAAGCGATCGGCAACAGTAACCTGCAATTATTGGCTATGTGGCACAGTTGCCACTGTGTCTTCACTAAAGCTTCCCTTCGAAAGCCCCTGAGAGAGATCTGCTCACAAGACAAAAATTTCGCCAGACACTCACCTGACGGCAGTGGGTTGAGCGATTGCGTGATACCGTTGACAGCCACTTCGTAAATACGAGATTCCTGACGAAAAGAAAGGCAGCGCAGAATCAGGGGCCACGTTCCCGTGACTCAGAAATGTTATAATAGAAACATCACAAAAACATAAAACCGCAACTGCAGATTTGAAAACAGGCACCATCAAGCAATGTGGCGTATTTGCCCGATCAACGGATGTTCGTTGAACTTCTGTCAGATGTACGCTTTTGATGCGGCCAAAGTTCAAACTACCATTAGTGCCCAAAAACATTACGTTGGATACCCCGTACGACTTGCTCGAAATGTGATGGTTCCTCTCTGTGTGTTTTTTACACGAGCAGCTTTAACACAAAATGTATTTTGGGAGCAGTTTCCAAGCTTGGAGCATCGCAAAATATTGTAATGTAAATATGATACCACAGCCAGTTGTCTTTTATTAAGACTTTCCCTCGGTGGAGATCAAACCACTGACCTCTCGCTCGGTTAGGTAGGCTCTTCATAATTCAAACTCGGATAGTTCGTGCTTCCGGTTAATTCTAACAAATTTCAAGATTTGGGTTGTTCCACTACGTTTTTAATGTACTCATAAGTCGCTTCATTCGAACGGCGTTTTCGTGTAATAGACCGATCTCACCAGCCAGTTTGACTACGCCACCGCTGCCGCAATGCATCGAGGGAGCTTTAGTCTTTCTGCACGTGCGACAACCTCGCTGGAGCTCTGCGCGTGTGGAGCATGAGGCGGCACGAGCCGTCTTGTGCATTGCTGCCTGCCTCCTGCGAACTAAAGTTATGGCGGCGTCACGCATGCGCCGAACGCTTGGTGAGATCGGTCTATTGATACTTCTTGTTCTCGCTGCCCCGTTGGACGCGCTTCCGCCGGTGCTGCTTCTCCACACTGCACCGGTGCTCGGTAAGAAGCGCGCTCAATGAGGCTAAAACAGGGGGACACATGAGCGACAAAAACGGGCGCCGTGCAGCAGTTTCCTATAGCAACTTGCGCAGACGCTCTGATGCGGCGGCATGGTTCACGTCCACGGCATAGTGTCTGCTCAAGTTGCCATGGAAACTGCCGCGCGGCACCCGTTTTTATTGCTCAGGTGTCCCCCGCTTAAGGGGGGACACTAACAAGTAAAAAAAAATTTCTGCAGAAACAGTTGATTTTGAAAAATGCCATATTTACATCCACCAGCATCTAGAGAGCATTCCCAAAAAGTTTCATTTGTTTATACTGCGTAGTTATCTTTTTTGGAACGTGTTTTTCTCCATTCCACTTTTTGGCGTAAATTTCACTTTAGGAAAACTATTGTTTGGTAACGGGACAAAAGGAAAGGCTCACTCATTGTTTTTTCTAAATGGAATTAAATGGCCAATGCAACTGTGGCATTGTTATTTACTTTGTAGATGTCTTATAAAATATGTTAAGATTTTGTCAACGACACAAAAGGCAAAAAACTTATTAGATATTTCAGCGTGATGTTAGGATAAAATAAATTAGTTTTGGGAAATTATGTGTTTACAGTTAAACTCCTCAGGCATCCTGCTGCGTATTTAGTGAAGAAAAATGTTGGGTATTACATTAGTTTTCTAACAATAGTTTTCCTAAAGGATATCAATGTGTTCCTGACAAAAATGAGTATAATTTTTTTCGCAATTTATGTACACAGATAAACTTTGCACTGCATTCTTCCTCGCAACTGCCAGGATACAGTCGAGCCCGGTTCAATAACACCCGGGTATTTCGAATTATTGTTTATATCGAACAGTCCAAACATCCCCTTGAAAATCACACGTAATAGTATAGGAGCGTTGTTTTTCTGTATCGAACTCCCATGGCCTCCCATGGCGGAGTAACTCGATATATATAAGCGAACAAAGCAGGACCGCCCGTCGCTTCTCCCGCAGTCGGATTGCGTCAGCGGCGAGCACATAGCTCGCGTCGCAAGGCTGGCAGACCGCCAAGCCAGCATACGCGCACAGGGATACGCAGCGAAAGCGAAAGAGCAGTTGTAAGAAAGAAAAAGGCAACCGTAAAAAAAAGAAAAAAAGAAGTGCACCCGCACGCGCGTAGGGAGGGCAGGGAGTGCTCGAACGGTAGCGCGCTCTTTTCCCGAACACCGCTTCCGCTGCGCGACCCCTTAACCCCAAAATAAAAAAATAAAAAAATAAAAAAGGCTTGGCCAAGTCGAGTGTGTCGACAGCAACTGTTGAGCAATCGCACTTTGAACGTCTTATCTTCGTTTACTTTTTTCGTTCGCCGCTTTGGCTTCGAGAGTTTTTTTTCTTTTTTTGCTGCCTGAATTTAGTGAGGTTTCTTTTTTCTTGCTTGCTTAAGTTTATTCTATGAATCGAGTTCTTTCTTATGCGACTCGCTTTATCCGTTCTTTCATTTTTTTTAAAATTATTTTCGTGTTTTGTTGCCGGCGCTCGATCGCAAACACCGTCGCGTAAAAGCCGCGGTGTTTGTGATCTTAACCAACTAAGCTCAACTGTATTTAGCGGCTCTTAGAGGCTCTATTTGGTAAGGTCCCGTTTGTCGCGGCCTTCGGTATTAGCAGAGTTGCGCGGAAATTTCAACTGGAGCTTAAGTTAGCATATTTTTGTATATCAAATTATCGATATATCGAATTATTTTACGATCCCCTTTGAATTCGATATATCCGGGTTCGACTGTATACTGTAAATTTGATTCATATTAAGCCATAGGTTCAAAAGTTGACGCTTTTGGGTAGTGTCCTCCGTTAATACCGTAAAATCCCGTAAGGACGCCCACCCGAAATAAAGAGATAAATGGTGAAAAACATGGGGTGGGCTATCTTTGGGGATGCCACAGCAAAACTTTATCAAAAATGAATGATAAGCGCAGGAGCACACGCTACAAACCACGTGATGCGGGAACTGATACCGCAGATCGCGGACACGGGAAATTCGCGTTTTGTGATGCGATAAACACGCAGGAATTCGCTACAAACTCCTGTGTCATGGGAAAAGATAGCGCAAGTGGCCCACGCAACAGATTCGCGTTTCACGGTGCGAAGGACTCGCGGAAACCCGCCGAGAACTCGCATCTCACGGGAACGGATAACGCAGATCGCGGACGCAGCAGATTCAAGTTTCATGGTGCAATAAAGACGCGGAACCCTCTACCATATTGC
>JABSTQ010002940.1:0-130140 GCA_013358835.2 Ixodes persulcatus
TTTAAACTACTTTAAACTGAGAATACACTTGTTCAAAAGCGATCTCAATAATCGCACCCGCCGTGACGTCACAAAGTTAGTTCCTATGGCCGCCGTACGTAAAGTCAAGTAAAAAAATAGTTCCTTTATGTTTTGCGGTTACGCAGCGCATTCGCGACATTTCGACAGAAGTGGTCGTGTTTTATGGTCCTTGTGCTAAAGTAAACAAAAAAGGGTAATAAGTGCACGTTCTCTCGATGTTAAAATCGTTTCATGGGCCCGTTAAAGGAGCAATGCAACAATTTTTGTACTTTGCGCAAATACCGTTAAGATCGGATCCCTGACGTTAATGACCTATGAAAAACGGGTTCGTTTTTCCCCCCACGCAATAGAAGTCCCAGAAAAAATTAAAGAAAAACGAGCAGCTTTCACCCCCTCAACTCGCAGCCAGAACAAGCGGCCACGTGGTCCAGAGTCGATTATATGCCGCCAATGCTGATCATAGCCAGGTGCTGGGGTTGGCAAAGCCAGAAACCGCCTGAGTTCCAACATTGCTTATGGCTCGCTATTGGCGTCGTTGCGCGATTGGACAAGAGGCCAACTACTCGAATGCCTCTTGAGCCTATTCAATTTATCACGCAGCCTAAACTAGTGCCCACGCAATGACTCGCGGCTGCCAATCTTGATGCAACCCGCCCATTCAAATATCGTCTACGGGTGACTAACATAGGTGCAGTCCCCGCCGTTACGGTCAATCGAATTTTGAAAGGGCGACAGGATTGATGAAAAATGATCGCTTGTCATTGCTGCCTCTAGAAATTACACACGCAACAAAGGGAGTTTCCTTGGTGCCCCCAGGGGAGTTTCCAACTTCAGCGATGCGATCACTCCTGGTGAAGGTCCCCCCGCTCACTGTTACGACTGCCAGTAAGCTCGTGTAAAGTTTGCAAAAAGCATTCCAATTGAAATCGTTGCCAAGCTCCTTATAAGGGCGGAAAACGGGGTCTGTGTGAACGAGCCTTAACTGCACTGCGCGCTAGGTTTTAGGTCACGCGTGGAAAGTGTGTACTTTGTTCTCGGTTCCGCCTTAAAGCGGCAAGTGCCTCGATGGCTCTCCTTCCAAGCGACCGAGTCCTAAACTCTTGTCCTTTCGAAGTTGCGGGAGTAGAGTTTGCCGGACCCATTTTCGTGAAACACTGTAGCGTAGTGAAAGCGTACTTTGTGTTGTTCACTTCTGCTGTCGTTAGAGTTATTCATCTTGATCTTGTTGTAGACATTACGGCAGACTCTTTTAGGGGCGAAGCTCCTTAGGGGCTAGCCATGTCCGTATGTCCGTCCGCCGTAGGCCGGCGTCGGGTGCTCGTGCTTCTGCTCGGGAGATCACGTGCTCACGAGCACGTGAGCACATGCTCACGTGCTCGTGTAGGTAAAAAAAAAATTGGAAAAAAAAGATGAAAAAAAATTATGAAAAAAGAAAAAGAAGAAAAAAAAGAGTAGGGGGTTCTGAGATGCCATCCCATCTGTCTGCTTAAAAAAGGAAAAAGAAGAAAACCACACATTCTCCTACTGATATGAATGAAAAGGCTCGGCATGCTGCGGCTCGGCGTCTACGCAGACAAGCACCACCAGAGCTTCGCCCCAAGCAACATCATTCACCACGTGGAGATGCGGTCAATTTTTCTTATGGCTTTTAGAAGATTCTGCACCAGGCGTGGCAGCCCTCGAGTTGTGTACTCTGATAACGCTGTAACTTTTAACAAAGCGTCAAGAGAACTAACTGCAATGCACCATTTGCTGAGAGAAGATGAAGTGAAAAACTACTATGCTAGTCATCATGCAACGTGGAGATTTATCGCAGAAAGAGCGCGGTGGTGGGGCGGTTTCTGGGAAAGGCTCATTGGGATTGTGAAGACGTGCCTTCGCATATTATTGGGGAAGGGGTCTTTCGATCTGCAACAGCTGGGCACCTTGCTGTCCGAAACCGAAGCGGTTGTGAATTCAAGACCGAACAATTTTATTTACTTAAAGTCCCAATGGGCCAGACGTATTGACTCTGTATATTTTTTTGCTAGGATGTTGTATGCTTTCTCCTCTAGATGTTTCAGATGAGTCAAAGGATCAGCTAGAAATCCTCAATCTTTGGATTCACAGACAGCGTGTGATGGAGCACATTATGAAACGATGGCAGCATGGATGCCTACTTATGCTACGGAGTTTTCACTTCCGAAATGTGCAGCGCACTCATAACCTAAAAATGGGTGATGTAATAATTCATGATGATAGTGTGCAAAAACTGTTCTGGAAGAATCAATGAAAAAAATGAAAGCCGTTTACAACTCCCTGTAACGCCGAATTAGAGCGCAGCTCTTGAGGAGGAGGAGGGAAGGGTATGGGGGGGTCACGTGACCTCGGGAGGGGGGGGGGCTCACGTGACCTGGGGGGTCACGTGACGATGACGTCATCAGTGACGTCACTGATGACGTCATCGGCATCCGCATCGTCATCGTCATCATCACTGATGACGTCACTGATGACGTCATCGTCACGTGACCCCCCCCCCCCCCCCCCGAGGTCCTCCCGAAGGAACCCGAGGTCGTCCTGAAGGAACCCGAGGTCCTCCCGAGGTCCTCCCGAAGGAACCCGAGGTCCTCCCGAGGTCCTCCCGAAGGAACCCGAGGTCCTTCGAGAAAATTTACCCATAATGCACCGCGCGGTTACGCCGACGGCGACGGCGACGCCGCTCAAGCCGGAAACGGGCGCCTAAGAGCTGCGCTCTAAAAAATGAAAGCCGCTTACAACTCCCTGTAACGCCGAATTGGAGCGCAGCTCTTGAGGAGGAGGAGGGAAGGGTACTGGGGGGTCACGTGACCTGGGGTCACGTGACGATGACGATGCTGGTGATGTCATCAGTGACGTCACTGATGACGTCATCAGTGACGATGACGATGGCGATGCGGATGCCGATGACGTCATCAGTGACGATGACGATGGCGATGCGGATGCCGATGACGTCATCAATGACGTCACTGATGACGTCATCAGTGATGATGACGATGATGATGCGAATGCCGATGACGTCATCGGTGACGTCACTGATGACGTCATCAGTGATGATGACGATGCGGATGCCGATGACGTCATCAGTGACGTCACTGATGCGTCATCAGTGGCGATGACGATGCCGATGCTGATGACGTCATCAGTGACGTCACTGAATGAAGATGGCGATGCCTCGTGGGGGGGGGTCACGTGACCTCAGGGAAGGGGGGGGGGGTCACGTGACTTCGGGGGCCACGTGACCCTCCCTCCCCGAGGTCACCGTAGGTACCCGAGGTCCTCCCGAAGGAACCCGAGGTCCTCCCGAAAGAACCCGAGGTCCTCCCGAAAGAACCCGAGGTCCTTCCGAAGGAACCCGAGGTCCTCCCGAGGTCCTCCCGAAGGAACCCGAGGTCCTCCCGATGTCCTCCCGAAGGGCTTCGGGTTCCTTCGGGAGAACCTCGGGAGGACCTCGGGTTCCTTCGGGAAAATTTACCCATAATGCACCGCGCGGTTACGCCGACGGCGACGGCGACGGCGACGCCGCTTAAGCCGGAAACGGCTGCCTAAGAGCTGCGCTCTAAAAACAGTGAGTGCGCAGGCGAGCTGGTGGATGTTGATCATGATGTAGAAATCCCGAGACTGTTGTAAAAGCATGGAAACTTGGTCGAAGAAGAAAGACAGGGGAAAAGAACGTTGAGAAGTTCTTTTCCCCTGTCTTTCTTCTTCGACCAAGTTTCCCTGCTTTTACCAGTCTCGGGTATTCTACATCATGTTCTGGAAGACTGGGGTTATTATGGGGCACATTCAAGGCAATGCTGGTGTAAAAAATTGGGTTGTAACTTGTGCGTATGTTTATACAGCCTAGAACGTGGTCTGCTTCAACGGGCGACGAGTCTCCCAGGTGTAGATGAACAATTTAGCCAGTGCGGTACAACCGCTAGCCTGGGGTCTTTAACGTGCATCACGCAGTAGTGATACACGACCGCAGGCCGGTAGGATGCTCATCCAAATCGAAACGGGCAGGGTTGGGGATTGAACCCAGGATCCTGGGCTCTGCAGCGCGAGCTTTCGCTCCACGTGCCCCGAGCTGGTGTGCGCTAGGCCACTCGGCCACCGATCCTTTTTTTTTTCTTTATTGCCAGACATTATTCACTCACAAAAAATACACTTTCAGAAACGCTTATAAAAAAGTGAAAGCCGTTTACAACTCCCTGTAACGCCGAATGGACTTCTTCCAAAACCGACGCGCCCCATTGCGGCAAAATACCACGCAGTGCACTCTGGGAACTAGTTGGCCACTCAGTTTCGGTTTCGACTGAGCAGCTTCATCTCATGCTATCACGCCGCGACCGAGTGCGCTGCTTGCGTTTTCAATTATCTGACTTTTCACGAACGCAGTACAATACACTCATTCTCGAGCGATACAAAACGAAGACCGGGGCACTTTCCTTGGTTTCCGAAACACCAGGTATTATGATGAGTGCGTATGCAAACGTAGTAAGCCGTGGCTTAGTCACCTCACCCCACGAGTGCATCTTTGAGTTCAATTTCAATAATCCCGTGTAGTACCAGTGAACTACAAGTGAAATTTGGTCACCTGGAGCCTTACACGCATTTTGTTTGCCAAACGTCCACTTCTTGTTACTTCATTAGGCGAAAAGCAGGCCGCATCCTCACAGGAGTATCAAAGTTGAGCCCGTCGTTGACGCATGAACTTTTAAGGAAACGCAATAAATTCGACCTCACTACTGCACAAAAGTTACTATGATGTCTTCCTCGTGTCATCATGTATCTCCCACTCAAATTTTATGCTGATAGAAGATTAAGTTTTCGCAAACGCTAAGATCGGCTAGCTACGACGGAGGCCCTAACAAGCGTCCCCTACTCCTCGCTAAGCCATTTTGGACGAGCTTTTACTGACGCCCGAGATCTGTGCCCGAACGGTGTGTCTGAAATTATCTCAGCATACTGAGTCAGGAAGAAAGCAAACACATAACAAATATTATGGCCAATAGCAACCGTCAAACGCGCTTTGAATAATTTCGTTCGTTTGGCGCACCGCATAGGTGTTCATGCCCGTCCTGCGCACTTCCGGCGAACGGTGCGACATTATTCACACAAGTGCTCGACTTTTGCTTTCTTTAAACGGTTTGAATGTGCGAATGTGCCTATATGATTACAGGATAACTTTATGCGCATACGCGATGTTGAATATTAGTGGAATGCTAGCGGGTGGGGACTTCACTTCGTGCAGTGCTGCGGGTCAGTACAGATAAGAAATAAGAAGTGTGTTAAAATTGAGCTTTTCAATGGCGCCTCCGAGTTTTGCCTCGCATACTCAGTCATATTAAGAAAAACAGTAATTGCAAAAAGTAATATTTCGTCTATGGACGCACGAAACAAACAAACTTCCTGATGAACAACACTAATGTAAAGGAGCGAGCTCGATGTGTGCATACTTATTGGTTGCTACAGCTTGTTGATTCGTACACAAGCAAGATCCCCGAGCTTCGCAGCGTCGGGATTCCCAGCACTGGCTCGTCCACATACCTCGATTGGAACGCTAACAGAAAGGCTCAAGTACAAAAATACAACAAGCATGTGTTAAGACAAGCTATACGTCTCGGGCTTCTGCTAAAGCTCCGAGGTCTGGCCATTTAGGTTAGTTTAAAGACCACAAGCGACGTTCTCGGGAACAGAGAGCATGAGATAACGGCCGTTAATAGTCCACGCTCTGTGTATAATCTCTTGTCGACGTGTCGAACGAAACCGAAACCATGCCACTCTCCTCCCTGGCCAACTAGTTCCCAGTGTGCAACGCGCGCCGTGTTGCATGCAGGGCTTTATGGAAGTAGTCCATTGGAGCGCAGCTCTTGAGGAGGAGGAAGGAAGGGTAATAGGGGAGCGTATACCCCTCCTCCTCCTCCTCCCCTCATTCTTCAATCTCCTCCGGGGGGGGGGGGGGGGTCACGTGACCTCGGTGGGAGGAGGGGGAGGGGGGTCACGTGATCTGGGGGCCACGTGACCCCCCTCCCCCTCCTCCCCCAGGTCACGTGAACCCCCCTCCCCCTCCTCCACCGAGGTCACGTGACAACCCCACCCCTCCCCCTCCTCCCCCGAGGTGACGGGACCCCCCTCCTCCTCCTCCCCCGAGGTCACGTGACCCGGGGGGTCAGGTGACCTTGTAGGGTCACGTGACCTTGTGGGGTCACGTGACCTTGGGGGGTCACGTGACCTTGGGGTGACCTTGGTTACGCCGACGCCGACGCCGCCGGCGACGGCGACGCCGCTCAAGCCGGAAACGGGCGCCTAAGAGCTGCGCTCTAAAAGAAAGAAAGCTGAATTACGACTGGCGCTGACTGATTAACATGAACTTAATGTGACCAGTCAGTCTATAGGATTGGAAACCAATCAGGCCCATCTCCCAAAACCTTATACACTTCTCTAATTTGAATAATGCCCTGAGTAAAATAGTGACACACTGGTCGAGCATCTACATCAGCATACCGCCTTTTACGCAAGATACAGTTCAACATCCAGGGAACAAATATGCACTTTTTGTGCAATTATGTTTTAACCGGAAGTGTAACGCTCTCGCTCTTCCTGGGAAGAGACGAAGAACGGCTGCGGCCAGCGTGTCGTCCCCTCTTGCTCGTCACTACCAACCAGGGACTCTCAGTCTGCTGGAGCGACTGGTCGGTTCCCTCCTCCGGGTCGCTGAGCCGCCGCTTGACCACCTCAGCCGCAAAGTTCATTGCTGTACCATCTCCGGCGTCCAGTGCGTCAGTCGCGTCCTTTGCAGTCGGTGTCGTCTCACTGGCGGTCTTCGCATTAGGTTCATTTTCACCAACAGTGCTTTCTGCTGTGAATGCTACGACGGAGACCTGGCCTTCTGGCATCACTAACGGCGCGCGTTGCTGCTCACCGGACGCCTGAGGGTCTTGCGAAGAAATCCTCACGGTGGGAGTCGCCGCCGCCTCGGACTCTTCCTTATCCATTACGAGGTTTCTGTCCTGGCTGTCGATGGTCTTGCTGGCAGCAGTTCGAGTGTACGACCGTACGCAATCCGAGGCTTCATGCCCGAAGGCTCGACACTCCTCGCATCTTGGAACTCTACAGTCGCGCCGTATGTACCCTGTGCGTCGACAGCGGAGGCACACCGGTGCGCGCCCGGGAACAACAGCCAGCAGCGTGCCTCCGTAAAGGCGCAGCTGATGGGGCAGGGACTCCGGGGTTAAGTCTTCACGGAGCACAATGCGTACGATGACAGTAGTGGAATCCACGTCTGCCAGGCCCTCGATTCTCCACTTCTCGCGGGTGACAGCCTTGACCTCCCCATATGGCTCGAAGGCCCGTCGAAGGGCGTCTGCAGAAACGTCGAATGTCACCCAGTGGACGTTTACCTTCAGCTCTTGTTTTTCTGGATCAATGACCATGGTCGCCTCTTCACCAGCATGTTCCCCTCTCGCAGACGCTTCTCTTTGGCGGAGGTAGTGTGTAGCTTCAGCAGCCAGACGTGCCCCATTTGAAAAGCGCCAAGTCCTGCTACGTGTTCTCGAACACCCACCTGGTTCAGAGGTCCTACGAAGTCTTCAGCACGGTACGGCCGCCCCCGGGTATCAGCATACAGCACAAGGCTGCATTTCATGGCTTCTTCTGTCGGCAGGGTAGGCAGTATCACTGTGTAGTAATTTGGAACATCGCCGCGTACGGCATCACCGCGGCTCGGAGCCGCCGTCATCGGACCCGGCCACCGATCCCCCCAGCAAAGCTGGTGTAGTACGGGCATGTAAGGTAAAGCTACCAAAAGGAACTAAATTGTCAGGCCTGTGCAGCGTTTGTACGCCCTCGACATTTCCACCTCGGGCCCCGGATTGTGTCGAATATTGCAGACGAAGAGGAGGAATGTGCGCGCGACGAAGGACTAAAGACGAAGAGGGCCTGAAAAAGAGGCGAGAGGACGGAGGAGATTGAGACGATCAAGGCAGCGGTAAGCATTGTACATATCTGCTAAATCAACGGCTAAGTAAACGCGATTTTACATTTTACACCGTGGACATCGTTCTTCTATTTGTAATACAACATCATCGCACAATAGGAAGTATTCACTGGCGGCCATAGCTGTGTGCGCGACTGCTGTGCGCGTGCTGATGGCGAGCTTTCACAGTTCTTTTGTAACGTACATTCCGCACCCTCAAGATTGCCAGTCTTAGCAGCCTATTAATGTGGGCTCGTTCTGAGCATGCGCTCTAGACAGCACCCACAAATATGGCGCCCTGTGAATACTCCTTATATGGTAGTGGTCCAGGGGGTTTCCCCAGGATCTGAGATTGGGGGGGGGGGGGGGGGGGGGGTATTGAGAATAGAGGAGTCGTTGCGAATTAAGGGGTGCCTTCAGAAAAACAAGAGGGGTGTACACCACCCCCCCCCCCCCTCCTAGAGGGTGTGTAGGGAAATCACTGTAGTGATCAAATATTTCTTTTTGCTGAGAAAATCAAATCCTGAGGTGCAAAATGCACGCTGGAGAAGGTTCGCTCTCAGTGCAACTCATGTATTCATAAACAAAAATTATTCTTTTTCGATGAAGTGTCGTGAGGAACGGCGCGAGCGTCTGGCACCACGAAAACGTTCTTTTTGGCAGGAGTGATTTTGCAAACGATGTAGTTTTGCGTGATCACGCTGTCAGGGGGGCTAAGCTCAACTGGTCTGTGCTGAAGATTTGGAGCACAGGGGCCAACACACTATGTTTTTAAAACTCCCCTCCCCCTTTTTTTTGTTTTTTGTTTACGATGTTCCACCGGAGATCTTTTATTAATAAGGGACTTCCTCCTCCGTTTGGGGGTGCCAATTCGACAATTAAATTTGTGTAATTTGTACACAGTAATCTTCTGTATATTTAGTTTACACCCCAAAAATTGAAGTTAACACAAACTGCAGAATTTGAGCGGCTGCCAACGTTCGGCTGTCCATCTAAGGCCACTAGAATCTTTCTTTTCAGGTATCCCTGCCGTACTCACTTGTAGTTCTATTTATCGTCAGATTAGTATGCCATATTTAGTCTTTTCAATCTTTCTATTCTCGGAGACAATTTTCTCCGACAGTTGAGCTACAACAAAAACATGTTTCGGTGTCTCAATGATGTGTACATGTAAAATTGTTCATGCAACAATTTTTGTAGCTTAGAAAACCTCAGTAAATACCACTAAGAGATAATCCCTGACGTTTATAGCTTGTAAAAACAACCATTAGTTTTCTTCTCCGCTCAATGGCAGACGCAGAAAAAATAAAGCAAAGAAGCAGCTCTCCCCTCCTTAACTCGCTATTAGAACAGCCGGCGATGTGATCAGACGCTAATTGTATACCGCCAATGTTCATCATTGTCATGCGCTGGGGTCGGCAAAGAATGAACGTGTTTTGAGCTTCAGACATTGTTAGAGTTCGGCTATACTCACCTTTGATTGAACACGCGCCAACACGAATGTTTGGCGATGCCGATCGTCAAGAACCCGAGCGCTCGGGCTTATGACAATCAAGTACGTCAAGGTGTCACGTGGCTCGCGGTGAGAAGTCGTCATGGCATGTGACGTCAAGGTGTCAACAACGCTAATACATCTATAGTCCGTTGCAACTCACGAAGGTAGGGCGAGGGAAAGGGATGCCGGGGAGGGAGAAGCAGACGGAACGCTGGAGAAGAGAAGGGGAAACCTCCTCCTCTCTCTAGCGCTCCGCCTTTTTCCTCCTTCCCCCCCCCGCCTTTCTTTCCCTCGCTCTACCTTCTTGAGTTGCAACGAACTATAGAGATGTTCTCAATTTAAGTCGACTTGACGCGGTGAGTCACGCGACTACGTCACGGGGCCACGTGACCTGACATTATTTGACAGCATGTCTTGACACCATGACGTCACGTGACCACGTGACACATGATTAATCTTAGTGTCAATACAAAAGCGCCACGAAGTCGCAAAATTTCACATACATTGCAATTCGGTATTTGACAATTTGATCACGACATAGAAATACAGCTGGAAATTTTTACTTCTCAAGCACTCATTTGTAATAAAAAGAAATTACCGTGAGCCGTTTTAAACCGGTTACCGTTATATATCTTTCCGGTTTAGTTCCGGTTCAGTTTCAAGATGACTGCGAAGATGCCCGTTTCGATCTGGATGAGCATCGTACCGGCGTGCGGTCGTGCATCACTACTGCGTGGTGCACGTTAAAGACCCCAGGCTAGCGGTTGTACTGCACTGGCTAAATTCCTCATCTACAGCGAGTGACTCGCCGTAACTTTGAAATGGCTGACCAACTACACGGTGTATAATAATCCACACAACTCCAATTATTTTTGTGGCAAGGATGAAGTAAAGCGAACGGAATAAGAGGAAAGAAAAACTGAAGGTCGGTTATGGCGGCGTCCATGCAGAGCTGCTGCGAAGCGTCTACACTCACCCACTCTGGTGACTTTGTCTTTATCGTTTTCGCGTTTTCAACACCACCAACGTAAAGTCCCGGGCGTGCCAAATTGTGCACTTGGAGTCTCCTTTTGCCCGTTCGTTGAAATCAGTAATATCTTCACTCCATTCACTTTTAAATGGATATTGCAACGAAATGTTGAGCAAATTTTATTCTCAAATTGTCAACCACCTTTCTCCAAACAACGGAAACAGAAATGGTTTGCTGGAAAATACAGCAAAACATTATTTAAAGGAATAAGCCGAATGTCGTTAGGTCGCTCAGAACTAGAGTTCCTGTATAGGCTCCCTACGGGAGCCAGAGTTGCGCGTTCATGCATGGCATGTGGATTCAGCTCCTCACGTGACTGAATTCGGCGAATAGCAGCGCCGCGCGTTTGAGGCGCGCGGCGTGCTCAAAAGCCGGGGAACGTACGCCGGAGCGCGTGCAACGTCTACTTTGCTGCACGACACTTGATACGGCTCCTCATGTGATCGGATCTCGGCGAATAGCGGCGAGGGCGGCACGCGGCACGTGGAATCAAACGCGCAACTCTGGCTCCCGTAGGGAGCCTATACAGGAACTCTACTCAGAACTTTAAAGCAGCGCCCCTCCGCGGAACTTCGGCGGCAAACCTTGTATCCGGGTTTTCCTCCTCTCCCGGCGTGTTCAACTACCGCGGGGAGCGGGGATGGGCAACTAAGACGAGCAGGTTGTCACGGGCTCATGACACCAAGTGGTGGATCTTATAACTACGCCAACCCCCAATCAACTTTGCCCGTACTGGGCCAGTTGACGTCACGTCTGCCGCGATGCATCGCGCTCTCCGATGCCCGATCTTCGAGCGGTCGCTGGAACGGAACATTTGAAACTACAAACGCTATCTGTTCGAAATACAGACATGCGTCTGTTATTACCAGATAGAGTTGAACATGTTGAACTTATTCCTGAACGTGAGAGATATATTTTAGGTTTCGATTCCGTATTCCTTTGAAACGCCGAACTGGCAAGGACTATCGATAGCAATGCGGACGATGTAAAAACCAAATATTTTGAAAACAATAATTCTCTCCTTCTCTAAGATTAAAAGGTTGAAACCGCCCTGACTGCTCTCACTCTCGGCGTATTCGCGACAACATATCGCCAGACCGATTTCACCGTTCTGACCGGTGATCACTTGTGTGCACTGAATTTCAGTGCCGGCAGAACAAAACGGATGATGAAAATGCCATTTAGGGTGATAGCTACTGACGGAGACGACATGAAAATGCCCAGGCGAGTGCGTGGCTTAGAAGGCATGCAGTGCCATTTACCAAAAAAAAAAAAAGATCAACCGTTATCGAAGTTTGAGTGGCAGTTCTATTTTTAATGCGAAAGCATTAAATAGCTCATGGGGCGATCCGGCTTTATCTGAGCTCGAAGCGGCGTTATCATTGTCTGTAGGAGCGATAAACGGCACCTAAGTTCCCATCGGCTACAATGCGTCAAGTGGCTCTATAGCAACGGCGTCATCGTTGCTAACGAGCCATCCAAACTGCTGGCGGCGCAGCGCAAATAGTAAAACACGTCAAAACAAAGTAAATTAATGGCTTTGAAAAGAAAATGTCGCACATTTAGGTTGGGGTGGGAATTCAACCCGGGCCTCCGGGTTGCGAGACGAGCACGGTCCCCGACGCCACGGCGGCCCCAAGGTTGCGGCTAACTAGAGCTGTGCCTAGTGCGCGCGTCATGCTTTCGCATTCCCACACGTAATCCGTCTTAAGTGTCCTCTGCTTAATTATTTTCGTCACTCCCAGTTTCACCGGCTGTTGCTGAGTTCATGCAGTTTTCCACGCCAACTGTAGATGCTTTCCGCGACAAAAAGCAAAATCAAGCACGGATAAAACCACCTAATGGGCAGCTTGTGTCATCATTTGTCGGGTGTTTGATAATAAGTTTACGGGATGAAAGACGGCCACCGTTGCTGTATGAAATAAGCTATAAACTACTTATCTTGTTTATCGCACGACCTGATCAAGCAACTCGTAATCACTGCACGTTCAACTCTCAGTCCCTCGCTGTCACCTATTGTATTGGAGTGCCGCACGCTTAATCAAACACAGTGCCGAAATCGGTGTTGACTCTGCAATCGCTCGCCCATTAGGTGTACAGTAACCATCTCTGGTAGGGCCAAAAATCAAACAGCCGCTTAAATGCCCCTCGTACACTGAATAGTCTCGTTGATAGCTCAGCTTTCTTCCGTTACATGGCAGTGGAGGTTTTCAGAGCCACGCGCTCGCTTGGGCGTTTTCATGCCGCCCGCGACACCATTCCTACGGTTATCAGCCACGCGAAAGTCGCCGAGTCACTACGCTGTAAACACATTCGCAGCGACCGATACTCCGCAAAAGATGGCTATTAGAGAGTTTTAGGGAACCGTTTTGGCACATCCGATACGGTACGATGGGCCCTTGGATACGAACTGCGTATGCGCTTGTCTTCCGTGGTAGCGCAGGTGCAGTTTGTACCGAAGTGCAAAAACGGTTCTCAAAGACTCTATAATATTATTTATGTTCAGAACGCGTGGTAGAGTCAAGAAGAGAAGGTTGGCATGGCGTAGAAACCGGATATTATATAACGGTCTATAAGCGGGTCTTACTTCAACGAGTTATTACGATTCGGTCAGAAGTGGCTCAACCTACGCCTATGTGCATGCATCGTATCATTAGCGTGTATTGCGATAGGACTGCAATTACGATCTACTAAAACATCCGAATATAACCTTTCTGGTCGTGCCCAAGGTCTCAAGTCGTCTGGCTGCGTTCGCGGCCAAGATCAAGTTCCTTTGCGGCGCAGCGATTCTTATCGGCTTTCTGATAAAGACGTGGCTTGTGTGCACTGCAGAGATAAGGCGACAAACGAGGCTGCTGGTCTAGCGAGGGTAAAATCTGCGGAAGTAAACGGTCCTGTTTTCAGGCAAGATAAGACAATGCGCATGGACTGACTTTCGTGACCGTTCGACTGTACTTCATTTGTGCCAGTAGAGTATTTGCACGCGCAAGTTTGCGAAGCCGTATCACCCTAGTCGTGCGAGCATGGCAACCGTTATTTTGGTTGTACTGACACTCCTGGCAGTGGCATGGCTGATCGCGTGAGTGTTGTTCCTTTTCGAGATTTCGGAATAGACCCTTTACAAATATCACTGCCATCTGGTGACTCAAAAGCAATATCACTTTTGAAAAGCTAATAGCGGTCATGAAACTGTATTTCATCGGACACGATCACTTTCGCGCGTCACGGGCAGATGATAATTGGTTCTTCGATCACATCATAATGATTTTCTGCTTCGCTTCACTTTCCGTGGTGTGGACGTAAGTTACCAGTACAAAGCGGGAACCGATTAGACTCTTGATTATAATTTAATCACCAAAATGCTTTAAATGCAAGCTGGAGGGGTTCGTGTACTTGAGTAAAACCCATTTATTCTTTATTTGTCCTCCAGGATTACGAATATCGGCATTATTGTTCAGTTGGGTACGCGGAGGCTGCAGAAAACCATTCTCAAAGTAAAGCTGAAGCCCCTTAAAGGGGCCATGAAACGAATTTTGGGTTGGGATGAATGATTTTAAATTGGGACTTTACTAATCGCATATCGTTTAGTTGGCCAAAAGAAAGAGGCTAGAAAGTCAATGGCCAGCTTTTCGATACGAACATTTGAAAATATAGCGGACTATTTTGTACCTTCTTGCCTTCGAAAGCTCTCCGCCTTTTCACTATGATACTTCCGCGGTTCCAAAAGCGCGTCACCGGCGCCAAACTGACGTCAGCAGAGCCCAGCTCACGCATTGGACACGAGAACTGCGTCACTCGGACGTATGCGCTCGTCAACAATCAATCCGTCGACGAATAATTGGATTCGCGTTCGTGGCCAATGAGTGCCCTGACGGAACTTATTGTCACTCGGGAATGACAAGTTCTATGGTGTGCATAAAAAGCACGGTGGAAGCTAGGAGTCATCGCACCGGTGCCGAAGGAATGTCACGACTACGTGATTTCACAATTCGCATTTGAGTTGAGGATTAAAGCTAAGGAGGAAGAAGTAGGAAAATCGTTTCAGGGCCTGTTCACACATGCAGCGGAGCGCTACAAGCATAGCGCTAACCTCGCGCTAAGCGCGTGCTGACCGGAGCGTTCACCAGCTTTGAATTGCACCGCCAAAACTGTTGCTCGTGGCAGGCGATAAGTAGCTGACGGCACGTGAGGAGCGCTACATCAGCGCTTCGCTCCATGTGAGAACCGGCCTTAAAGTGTTATGTCATCAAATGTCTTTTCGGAATCTCCGGTCTCGCGCATCTTCAACGCCTGCTGCGCGCACGCACTCTGGATATTTTCAGGAAAGTCAGAAAAAGACGTTTGGACTGGTGTCACTGCGGGGGAATACACCTCGGAAGCTTGCAACTGCACGGGCTGCCCACACGAGCGACACGCGCTTGGCGAATGAAAGATCCTATCATGACGTAACGACTGGTCGGAGGGTTCTTGCGCTATCTCGCATTTAGTTACATCTTCGCAGATACAATGGCCTTCCTTCCGGTTCCTGCCAACGCGAGCGAAGCCAATGCGTGAAAAGCAGCCTTTAGAGCCAAACTTGTGGCGAGGAATTGATTGGACACCACTCCGAAATAAACGCTTATACAGCCAATGTAACTAATTCTTACATCGTGTTTTACTGACGTCTAGAACGTACTGGCCTCATAAATCCTACCCTTGGTAGTATTTTCAGCTTCTGCCTTCGTGAGCCTCGAGAAGGATGCCATTAGTTTGAAGCAGATGCCATACGCTGAGATAATGACAGCAATACAATTTGCCGGATTGAATTTGAAAAGTATCTATATTCCCCTCTCGAAAGTGTGCGTGCAATCTAGTACCTGTCGCGAGAAATATCCGAGTACGCTACTTTGTGGGCACGGCCTATGCGCATATGTTTCACACGATAACTTTGTCAATGTTCTGCGTGAATTTCACTCGCTCGTATATAAAGCGAGTGCTGCATCAGAATTCAGCGAGTACTCCAATCAAATCGCACTTTCTTGCCCAAGACCATGCGTTGCTTGATGGGGTTTTGAAAAGGTTTTATGCGGAGCGCAAGTTTTGTCTGCTTCTTTCGCAGGGGTTGTGGTGACGTCAGAACGCCGAGTTCTGATCGGTTCTGAATGAAGGATAGTGAGTAAACCTCGAAGCAAGCTGCTTCGGAGTCTACCCACTATCCTTCAATTAGAGCCAATCAGAGCTCGCCTTTCTGAGGTCACCACAACCCCTGCAAAAGAAGCAGACGAACTTGCGCTCCGCATTGCGTTCTGCAAGTCTCACGGCTTGCTGTGACGTGTTGGAGCTTTGTCTCTACTGCCTTCAAAGTGTGTCAAGCGTTAGGGCCGTTTCACTTTTGTAAGCCGCCGCCTTGAGTCTTACAGACTGATAATTATTAATCGCACCCTTAAAGCTCCTATCAGAGCTTTTTTGCATAAGGTTTCGCAAAGCTCAGATAAAGACGCAAAGTAAGCTAAGCTTCAAAGTCAGCCATGTTGGTGCTCAAAACAATAGTCGCTTGCTATTGGAAGCTTTATATGAACATACAGGTAACGCTTTGCCGTCCCCGAAAAATGTCAAAATGGTTCACAACAGAAGAAAACGACATCGCCCGATTGTCCCGATTCTGATATCGCCGAGCTTAGAAAGTAGCAAATTGAAACATAACGATTGCTAACTTCACCTTCTCTGCAACACGCACCAAGATGGCGGTGGTCGGAAGAACACAGGGTAATGAATTACCGATACTCGAAGCGCAACATAGCTACTTGTTCTAAGCGGCGCCAAAATGATGAAAGATTTATTGCGAAAAACTTCAAATAAAAAAATAATAATAAAAACTTGGTGCTATTTATAAGATTTTTTAAATAAGTATGAGGTGAAAAAACAAAACAAGACATAAGTCTTTAAATTATATATATAAAAAAAACTACGCTCCCCTGTCTTCGGGGCTTTACAAACGGTACGAATAAATACCAAACAATCGGTCTTTTTTTTTTTTTACAGAGGTGTTTTTTTTTTGTTTTTTTTATAATTTGGTGAACCATGTTTCTTGCAGGCGTCGAAGACAGCGGTTTTTACTTTTTCGGAATCTCGGCATTCCCGGCCCCACACCTAGCCTTTTTTCGGGAAATCTGTCGGAACTTATACGAAAGGTAAATGAGCGATCTATGCTGCGACTTGCGAAGTTAATGTCGGTGCAAAATCATGCAAAATTTTTATGAGGTGTTTGCAAGAGTGTTTGAGGCGTGAAAAAAATTCTTTATAAACCATAAAACTGTGTAAAATGAAACTTTTCGCAAACGTGCCATTAGGCGGTACATTTACCATACTCAACGCTTATAAGTGTATACGTTTCATGAACACATGTACAATTAAAACACTTGTTTCTTCTATGCATAAAAAGGAAAAAGGCAAATATCATTTGGTTGACTTTGTGACTCACAAATGACGTGACATGAAGAGACAAAAAAAAGAAAGTGAAAGAGACGAGCGCCTGAATCCGTGTTCAGACGCTCGTCTCAAAGAATCTTTCACGTGTTTCTTTTCTTTTTTCCATATTCAGTTAGGACTTGTATCTGGATCTCAATCTGAATCCGGATCCGAGCGTGTGTGGTACATATGAGTAGAAGCGTTATCTAGACGGTCTTTACTGTTTTTGTTCCTGCGCCTTATACAAAAAAAAAAAAAGGATCTATTAGGCTTTAAGTTTTGCCCCTGAAACCAACACCCATAGAACAAGAGCTTAATGAATGTGCCACCTAATTACGTTTTTGTGAAAAGTCTAAATAATATGCTGTTCATTAGTTGTTTATGCCAATTTTTAATACATCAAAAAGAACTGAGAAATTAGCTGTACATAAAGAAGCAATTTGGCGTCTTTATGCACCCAGGGCATAAAGGCGCAAAAAGACGATGGCCACCTCGCGAGGGCTATCGGGAATATTTTTTTTTCATTTTATTTAATAACATTGCCGCACACGAATTGCACATTTGTTGCTCAAATATTAAAGCGTACAATTGGGGAGCATTTTAAATAATGTATGACAGTCCTATAAATGCCGAGTGAGATTATAGGATTTTTAGGATATCAACTATCTGATCAGGCTTCCGAGGAGCAATTATAACTTGCCGTTTCAAGGCAAGTAGAGCCATGTTTCGAGATATTTTATATAAAATCACGGTGAACAAAATTTTGTTACAGGACTTTCGAGGATTTATTTTTTTTTTACTTTTGAGACGTGTCTGTGTAATACTTAAAAGAGAAACACTCTCCGCATTGTGGTTGTCTAAACTTTAAAAACAGTAACATAAACAAGATTTTCGTTGCTTAAAAAAAATTGCGAACAAGCTGCATTTTTTTAAAATTTGTTATATTGTTTAACACGTTGTCTTAACAAGAAAAATGTTATGCCGCGCGTGTTTTTTTAATGTTGTTATTTGTAAAAGATAACTCTGTATAATACCTATGCAAGTTTACGAAAACAAAACACGTTCTATATTCATAATGCCGCTTATCATAAGGGCCTTACAGTTATGCTCAGATACTGTTCATCGTGCGGTAAAAGCGAACATACAGGGCCTGCGTAGGCTTAATCAGAAGCTTCAGGACCGCCCTGGAACAGAAAAAAAAATAAGAACTGGATGTTTTTTTTTTTCGTTCTTAAATTGTTTGCTTGTTCTGACGTACCAATGTTAAACGACGAGGAATTCAGCGTCTCACTTGTCTATTGACAAACTCCACCCGACCCTTTGTGTTTAATCGTTTAATCGTTGTCCAACAAAATGAGCTCCAGAGACCTGCTTCTGTTTATTGGTTTGGATTGCGTTGCTTAATATCAATGGGTGGAGAATATTGAGAGTCCGTTAATTCAGGCGAATGAAATTGTTGAGTTCAAAAAGACGCGTGGGACACAACAAGCCCAGTCTCACATTGAGACCTGCCGCAGCCGCCGCTACGTTTCAATAGAGCCAATCAAACAACTAAAAAAAGTGCGCCATCACTGCGCTTGTCGTTTTGAGTACGCACGCTAAGAATAAACAAACTTGGAGGACTCTTAAGCTTCGCCTTTAAGAGTGGAACGTAATAGCGTTAAAGGGCCCCGTTCTCGTCGCCTTCTCATTCGCCGTGCAAGCTCCTCTGCGTGGCTGAGTCAATATACGTGTATGGCTAGCCATCGGAGGGTCGCGGGTTCAAATCCCACCAAACGTTCTTCAATTTGTTTTTCTTTAAGTCAACCTTCACGATTTATGTCACTTTCATACCACGCATGACGTCACGTTTCACGTGAGCGTCATGTATTTCGTTTGAAATTCCACGAGCGAGTTCATATGGCTGGGATGTCATGACCCTACCAACCAATCAGGAGTTTCCCGTCACGACGCCACCGACGCCGGATTTTCTGTGACAGGAGCTCCTCAACGTCACATTCACTACGAGTGTTTGGTCTCGACGGTGACATCAAACGCACAAAGACAACACAAGCCCCGTGACGCTGTACTCTTGGTGCTGTTTGGTTTGTTCCGTCGAACCGTTGCCTTTGGCTGTGGTCGGACCGAATTTCGAACGAAGTTAACGAGCATTGCCAAAATTCGCGAGGTGCTATCTTGAACACTGCTGCCACTAGGTATTGATGGACAAAGTAGCAAATACATTTCATATTGATTGTGACAACAAAAACAGATATTCCTAACCAGTCACCAGCGCACGCAAAAACTGACTTGCCCCGAAAGCAGGGATTTCCCCAGACCCCCCTAGGGGGGGTTTAGACCCCCCCTCGTTTTTCCGAAGGCACCCCCTTAATCCACAACGACTCCTACATTCGCAATGCCCCTCCCCCCCCCCCCCCCCCTTTAACCCCCCCAAAAAATGTAGACACCCCCCCTGATTTCAATTCCTGGGGAAACCCCTGCCCGAAAGGGACGCTGGACCGAAAGTCGGAGCTCACAAAACAAGGCTGCAGGAATAGACGGGACTCTGCGAAACCCCAAAACATTACTAACACAGTGATATTTCAAACGGATGGCCGTCTTTTCTGAAAAGAAGCGTGCAATTGAACGATGCCAACGAGACGTCTCACGTTACGGTTCTGATATCCTCTCCTCTTCCACTGAAGCGAGGAAGAGAGAAGCAAGGCCGCTTCCTTCCCTTCTCAACTGTTCCAGGAAGGTCATGACGTCATAGTCCTCGCTTCTTTTCCAAACCTACGGCCATCCGTTTGCGATATCGATGTATGAGTGATGTTTCGGAGTTCGTAGCGTCCCGTTCAACGCTTCTGCGGCCTTATTTTGTGAAATCCAAATTTAGGTTCAGCATCCCCTTTAAAATGAAGGTGTTACGAAAACATTCAGGGATTCAATTCCCCCTTTCTGCAGTTACTAATATTAAAACGTAAAAACGGTATAAACTTCTTTCGCATAATACTTCACGTATAGTGAGCGGGCTCGACAATAAAATATTGTATTCTATCTGTTTTTCAGGGTGCCGCAGAGGCTTTTGACGAATGGATCGAACAATACGGAGAATTTGTCGGGTAAAAAATGGTCTCGTATTTATTTTCAAACAAAACAGCCTTCCATGGATTTTCTACTAGTGCGGACGTTGAAATCAGTTGCAAAGACTCTGTCGCGTATTTTGTCTGAATCTAGAGTAATCATGAGTTTTAGAAAAACGAATTCACAGAAATTCGGTTGAAGGATTTATGGGAAATTAGAAAAATATCACCAGGCCTCCAAGCCGACAGCACGAGCCTATCAAGAGAAAACACGTGACAAACACATAAATATACTCTATTTAAAAACTTTTGTGCTGGTTTGTAGAAAGTATTGCACTTGCGGATGTATCTAGATTATGGTTTCTCTGCTACATCGATCTAAAAGCAATGAGTGTCCACTGGTGCAGCAATCCGCTTTAAGGGAACCTGAAACAAACAAAATTAACAGTCTCGTTGGAAAAGGCAAGTCAAAAAATTATTATTACTCGAAAAAAACAAATTAGATTAATCTTTACCGCGCGAGACGCGATGCGCTATTAAAAGACAGAATGGCTCAACAAGGCTGAATATTTATGGAGAATGTAGAGGTATAAAATTTTTTATCATAGTTAGAAGTAGTCATAGTAAAAGCTACTATTTATTTGAATATGTTCCTACTGGTCGCCCATTAATATTCTGAGGCGCCATATTATTATTATTTTTTTTTAGATTTACTAAGGCAGCAAAATTTATGGCTGACCTTTCAACATGGCGCTACTCAGAGTAGAGCGTTTTGTACCAGCCGGACCCTGTACATTTTGGTACTGCTGATTATATTTATTGTTATTGAAGGTTCTTCAATGGCGGGACGCCTGTTCTAATTGTCAAAAACCTGGAGTTGATAAAAGCAATTCAGATCAAAGACTTTTCCAACTTCCACGAAAGAGGGGTAAGTGTCAGTTCAGGCGAGACCGGACTAGACTTCTAGAGTGCAAAGTAGAATTGTGCATCATTAACATCTTACATAAAATTGTATATGGCAGAGTTAAAGCGCTATATGCAAAGCTATAAATCGCTTTATTATTGTATTAGTTTTTATGCTTTTTTATTATATTCGAATATATTTTCGAAGTTTTGTTTGTACAGCTTGAACTGACGAATAATAACCGATGTATCTTAAGCTATTTTTATATATTTTTACTGGAATGTCTTTTGTCTTGATGTATATATTATCTGATTTGTGGCACTTTGATAACCTGTGCACAGGTGGTGTCCAACTTTTCGAAGACCCATCCGTTGGGGAAGGTGAGTCTCAACAACGCATCGGGAGAACGCTGGAAACAGATGAGAAGCCTACTCACTCCAGCATTCAAAATAAGCAGCATGAAAAAGGTATGCTATTATCACTTTTGTTAAAGTCATTGAAGTTCAAAAAATTATGAGCCATTCCACTTTGTGGAGGTGGATGACCAGCAAAGCTTTTAGTGCACGACACAGACCCGCCCCGAGGAGCCGGAGGAAACTAGACAGGCGCGACGGGAGCGCTACCCGGCGGAAAGAGGACACATGCGACGGGACCGCCAACCCGGGAGTGCGGAAGGAAAGGAAACTAGGCACGCAAGCGCTTGGAACGACGTCAAAGAGAGGGTGGTGCGAGCGTAGACATGACCCACGCGGGTCCAGAGCGGCAAATATTTGAGAAACTTTTATTATCGACCTCAGAGTTTTCTGCTCTTTAAAATGGGGCCTATTGATTACTAATCTACTGAATATACCTATTTCTAAACTACCCAAGCATGAAGGAGAATGCAGGGAAGGGAGATTCACGCGCCGTAAGTGCCGGCATCTGCAGCAGTAACTGTTCTAAAGCAAAAGCCTGAAAAAAATGGCATCTTGCACGCGCGTTCGTCAACGCTTTATTTTGGTTATTCACTTTGAATCTTTTATTGGGGAAAGGGGTGCGCGTGCGGTGCGTGCGGCGGTGCGAGCGTAGAGTTTTTAGTCACTGCACACAAAAAATTCACGGAAGCCTAGCCATATACAGCTACGCTGTAGAACAACTTTATACACCTCTAAGGCGGACACGTTATGGGGGTACCCTGCTCTTCTTGTTTGAAGGAAGTTGCAGAAATAATTTGTTTACGCTTCAAACAACGCTTGAAAGAATGCCCCGTTAAAGGTTCAGTTGACTACTCAGTGAACCTAAAATAAAGGTAATCTTAATTTGCATATTAAACAGAGCGGAACACTCTGATCACGCGTTCAGATTTATTTTTCTTTTCTTCAATGACACGAAAACTGACCCAGCGCAGAGTGAGTTCATTTGTAACAGCAATCTGAAGAAAGAAAATCCTGGTGTCTTTTTTTACCGCTGTAAGAAATCTAGTGAAACAGATAGTGCGTTTATGGTAAGTGTGGTACGAAGCGCTGTATTTTTCCTATATTTTTCGCAAGTTTATATTCCAACTGTCGAGAAACGTGATATCACACCTGAACACACCTGCCCGCTAATCAAGAGGTACCTGGGCCGGCTTGCTAGAACAGCGTCTCAGCTGAGACTGGGTGAAAGGAAGCACTGCAAAGGCTGGGGCGCGCGAGCGTCTTGAGACGCAGCTTGAGTCCCGCTCAGCTCGTGCGCTGGCTTTGGCAGTGCTTTCTTTCACCCAGTCTCAGCTGAGACGCTGGTTCTAGCAAGCCGGCCCTGGTTTCGTTCCTATAGCTGAGTCACGCGATGTTTTCATGATAGCTTTTTTTTTACTTAATGGACCTTTTCCGAGAAGCGTTCTGCGCACGCGCGAGCGCCCGATGCCAAGCGGCGGAAGTCGGTACCAGAAATCGAGGAAATTCGGAAGGACGCTGTGAATCAATGAGTAGAACGCGTAATTTCAGCATACATATAATTGTGTTACACAAAAAAAGAAAGTGGACGGAAAGCAAAACACGACGTCTGGATGGACGCCACGGATGCCCCTCTTTGAAGTCGCGTTGGGGACGCGCCGCTGCTCAGAGAGCGAAGAAACTGGTAGCGTAGCTCCCATTATCGATTGGTAGCGCAGGTAGGTCACTTCCTCGTTTTTTAGTTCGTGCAGCCACCGCCTGGTGCCGTCGGTATGTGGAAAAGGTCCATTTGTTCATGAGGTTTTAATTATCAGAACATATCAATTGGTGAAGATATATTTCTGAAGGAAAACCCGTTTTGCGAAAGTTAACTATTGAGTTAGGAGGTGCAGTGCTGTGAACTTCTGTTCTAACCATAAGTTCTAAGGGAGTTCAAGGTTAAGTTTAGCACTAAGTTTAAACGTTTTTGCACCTTCCTTTTCAGATGGTCAACCTTATGGACGAATGCTCCAACGAATTTCTTAGCGTTGTGAAGCAAAGCTCCCGGATGGTGGAGCCATTGAAGTTCGAAGAATATTTCAGAAGCTGGCCATTGACGTGATTGTGCGGTCGGCGTTTGGAATTCGTACCGGTGTTCAGAAAGTTGGAGGCGGAACAGAAATGGATCAACTTCTGAATGAAACTCAAAGAAGCGTCCAACAGTTTCGCACGGGCTGGCTAAACTTTTTTATTAGTGCGTTTCATTTATACAACTCCCAATTCTCGCGTTGATGTTTTATAGGTTTAAACGGAATTTGGGGTAGGGAACCTTTATTATAAGGTATATTCTGAAGTACAAAAAAAAATGAAAAGACGCTTCGTGTAGCTAGAGTTTTCCACAGAGGGTGCGGAAAACGTAGCTACAAGTAGAAGTGTTGGGGTTACATTTTTTAAGTCAATTCATTTCGGAGATGCGTAAAAAAGATAATCGCATTTTTATTCCCTGAGATATATGCTCCTTAAAATGTGAAGCGCATTGGTCAATGTGTTATACCCATAAATAACGAGAAAAGAAAAACAAATCATTGACTCAGTTTGGCCATAGGTGATATCAATGTAAAATGACGTGTTCAATATACTTGCAGAAATTACAAATCGTCCTTTTAGATATTGAGGTCAAAAATTTGTGTATTTAAGATTTTTGCTTAGAATATTAAACGAAAAAAAGGCGCTGCTCATTTTGCTCATGGGAAATAATAGCTACTTGTACTGAATTTACAGCTCGTTCCCTAGGATGGTAAGTTCTATAAATATACAATCAGCCTATCTTGCGGCGATCCTTTTGTGCTGTAGATAGCCTCGTGTTTAAATGTTGTCACCAATATTTATAATTCAGAGATGTAGAACACAAAATACGCGTCTAATGAGGGGAGCTTGTGCCATCAAAGTAATGGCAAAAGTACCTCGCATCCTGCGTCGGCGACGGAAGGACGATTGTGTGAAAGCTGCACGTTACTGCTGCTTTTGTACACGCGGTACGTTCAGGAATGTTCCGAACTAGAACACTTGATGACATTTTACATTTTGCGAGAGCTAAAATTAATAAAATAAAATGTGTCGCTCTACCTGCACCACCAAATGGTAGAACTGAATTAAACCAATTATAAATAAATACATAGGGTCTAATATGAACAAACACAAAATTTTGATTGAAAATTCAACGAACAATGAAAAACAGGGAGACAGCGAAACTACTAGAATCGGGTACGGGCTTACGTTTTGCACACAGGGCTTTTATCGAGTATAAAATAAGGGCAATAATGGCGTAGTTTACAATAGTGTCCATTCAGTTTTATGCCACTTGGCCTTGTGTCTTGGTTGAGACAACGACGAGGTTTCTTCACTGGTTCCTTTTGCTTGTGTTATTTTTTTCAATCTTGATAATAAGAGAAGACAAATATGTAATGTTCGGTTTATTAAAGCATAAATGTTTGTGTATTTTTTAGGTTTAATCTAAATTATTGTTCCCGATTGTTCTTTTTTTTCGTATTCTAGAGCTAAAAGTTTGTGAGAAGGATTCGAATATTTTCCTCCCCTGAAGTTTTTATGTTGCCATAGGGATTTATGGTCCGCTCAGTGAGAATATTCTTTTGTTTCAAGAGGTAGACTTACCCCTGAGTTCCCTCCAATACAACTCAAAGTAACTGAAGATAAAGTCCTTTTCAGGGCCAGCCTTGTTCTCTCTATATATAATTAGTCTAATTCAAAACAAAGTCCTTTTCAGGCCTCGGCCCCGAACCACTGCACGGTACCCTCGGTTTCTGATTTTCTCATTTTTTCTTCAATAAATATCATCTATTGTAATTATAACCTAATTCATTCCTCAATCTTTCCACTTTTATTTTATTTTTTTTACTAACCAAGGTAATATTTATAGTAGTTCGTTCTATTTCTTACGTGTATCCCTTTATATCTTATATATTCTTTTTTATATATACCTTGCTTGGAAGGAGTTATTGCAATATATTTTTATTAGTTTATTGAATATGTCTTTCCCCCATCTTCACACAAACAATCCTCACACACAAACCCGATAATGGGCTGGAACATTCTAGAACGCTACAATGTTCCTCTGCGTTCCTCCGTGTGGTAGCTGCGTGCATTGTAAACTCCGCCACGCACGCGGTGATATTTCATGTACGTTTAGGTTAGTACGTTCTCTCCTTTGTAGTTACTTAAACTTCAAGCGGTTGTAAATTCTGCTTTTTTATATGCATGAACATATAATTATTTTCTCATTTCTCAGGTTGCTTTCCCGAGCTTTCCTTGATATGGCGGTGCATCCTTGCTGTAAGGGCACATTTTATGAAGCTTCCCACCGACAACATCAAGGATGGCATGTTGCCCATCATAAACATGCGACGATCGAATCCTCGTGTGAGTAAATGGAGAGCGTATGAATATTTCTATTGCTCATGATGTAATGTGTTGTGCATGCATCCTTGAAAATTGCAGTGGGTGTGCCAAACAAACTAATGTTGACTTTTGGTTTTAATTTCAACTTGATTTAATCATTTACAAATGCTCAATATTAACAAACAAAATCGCCATGATTGGCTTTCGAGCGGGTGGCTACTTTAAATGTTAAGGCAACGTTGAATGTATTAGAGACACTCAAACATATTTCACTACGTGCGCCTTAGGGAGTTTCCTTTAGGAAAAAGCATAATTTAGGTGCATTTTAAAATCTCCATACATTTGTAGGAAACTCAGCAAACGCTAAATATCTTTAAGTTTGCATTGCAACCGTTTGCGCTTTGTTTTACCCATGAAGACTTAAACAAAATGTCTCCACCACATATCAATGTTCGTTTTTAATGAATTCTTTATATAGTATTGAGATAACGTCTAAATAAAGATTAAGAAGTCAATTTAGTTTAGTTCTCACCACCTTGACATAATATATATTATTGCTGGATTGTTTGGGCCCTTTAAAACCTTTGCCTCGGTACTCTTATATTGGGTCGGTAAAACAAACACGTCCTTGTGTCAACATTTGGGCACAGTTGTTCTTCAATTAAAAAAAAAAAAACTGTGGATGAGTGCATTCTCTAATATGGCTTCATAGGATGTGTAAAAAGCAAACATACCTTTCATCAGGTCCGACGAGACGACCTCCTCCAGTTGATGCTCAATTCTGAAGCTGATGACGACGCTCCCATAAATGTACATGAACTAGCCGCAGAATACGAGAGCGAGCCAGCATCACAAGGTTAGCATTGAGACAATTTGTTTAGCTTGGATTTTTGACGTCTTCTACTGCAAAGGTCTGGTGGGCTGGCGAAAATGATACAGCAACCTTCAACAAAAAATTTAAATCTAGTCGTGTGGAAACTGCGTTGTTCTATGTTAAATATGTTTTCAAATAAACGAGACTCCTGGAAGCCCGAAGTTCGATATGACAACAGATGTGCCGCTCGAAGTGTTAGATTCCCCAGTGGCTTAACTCACCATTCACAGCATAAAATAAAAAATTAGCCGCCAACCCCCCCCCCCCCCCCCCCTCCCCGTTTCTCCCCTCTTTGTGTTTTGTCAGAAATGTAAGTTTAGATTATTTACCAAAATAAAAAGGCGTTCATACGGCATAAATGGAGGACAGAACTTTTTCAGAACGGTGACTTTGTTGAGGAAATAATTTCGGGGATGTCATAATTACGCAGGTAACAAAACTTTAGTAAGATAATTCTGAGAGATTTAGGAAATATTTTATGTTTACAAAGTGCCCACAGAAAAAAAGTGTCAACTTAGCTTCGTCACGAAAACACTGCGATGATCAAATACATTTAAACGCCACTGAGTTTCAAGACGGAAACTGACGCTCCCTTCTATAGTGGTCGTTTGGCAAATGAACGACTCCTCAGCTTGAAAGCCCCTCTTCGGAAATGTCGCTGGTGCGTAGAAAAAGGGCAGCATGACTGCCTGGATTTGACTCCATAACCGTTTCTGGTATAACTATACCGGAAATAACTTACACAGTATATATTAATACACCCCAGTCTAGAAAGCAAGGGCTTACTGTGAACAGAGGACACCTAAATAATAATTGGACGGGCATAAACCTGATGCCGGATACACGTCCTGTATCCATTGGATTAGTTGCTTAAAAAGCCAGGACTTCCATAGAATATGCAGTGGGTCTCAATCGTGCCCTTGGACAAGTATATGAAAGCGCGGGTTACAATTTATTCGATCTTTACCATTCTTCTAGCAATTGTACCTAAAAATGTCTGAAAGTAATGTCGCTTGAAATACAAAAACGCCTCTAAAAACAAGACAAGGACTAAGACGAAGAGATACAACACAAGGCGCCCTCGCAAGTTTTGTTTATTGTGAAATTGCATGCCTAATATAGGCCCGCAACAACCTTCCAGACATCAAAGTGTCGGTGCAACGCTTGTCTTATATATTCAAATTCCATGCGTTTTATCAGTTATTTACTTGAACTAATCGTTTCCCATACAACCACCCCCCCCTTCATTAGTTTTAGCGATTTATCATTTGGCCCGCTCCGTCTCCGCTTTGCAGGGCATTGAACCGCTGCAGCGTAAATTTGCAGACTTCCGCTATAAAACCATTTAGAATTTGCACGTGTTTATCTTGGGCGAGCTGTAAAAAATTTCTTTTAACATTTGGGACGAACCTTGTCGTATTCAAAAGTAACGAGTGTTTAAAAAAACTTTGTTTATACAGGTTTTGTTTGTTTGATCCGTAGCAGAGATATTTTCGTCACCTGCTTCCTCCTAATTAAGAAATCTATTGACGATTTCCTCAAGAATTGTGGCAAAATTTAATGCCATATTTGTTTTAGATCGATCTGAGATCAAATCCTGTGGACGGAGACGACGATTCTTGACGAATGTGGAAATACAGTCCAATGCAATTATCTTCCTGATTGCCGGGTAAGGATTCAGCTCGGCCATTTGAAGTTATGTAGAAACTGAAAACTCTAATTATATTGACAAAAAAAACAACAAAAAAACTTGAGGCATTGTGTTATTGGCTCAGGGTTTGAGGTTGATGCTGCCGCTTAGTTCGTTTTTGTGGTAATACATAACATAGCACAGCATACCTGCGAATACGAAGCATTTAAAGCCATATAAATTTTTATGCTTTAAACGCGACTATGGCATCTGCTAAAATTAAGTACTGTTTGTTTCATATTTTTTTTTGTGAATAATTTGTGCGACAAATCCTCCATTGCGAGGGTAGATATCAGTGCGCGGCAATTTTATTTTGGAACGCAATTTTCTTAATGGTAAAATATTATTGACAGCTAATTTCGTTGTGAAATATAAACAAAACAACATTATTTTATTATTAAAGTATTTGGTTTTCGTGTTATAAGAAGTTCTAAAAATAGTTTTCATTTAAAGACAGAACTCATATTTGATGATATTTCCATTTTAAGTGGGAGCATGGGGACATTTGGAATCCAAGTTTTCAACATTCATTTTTTTTTCTGCAGCTTTGAAACGGCAAGTGCAGTCTTGACGTTCACCGCCTACCTCCTGGCAAAACATCAACAAGTACAAGATATGCTCAGAGCTGAAATAGCTTCAGTAATGGAAAGGGATGTAAGACGTGTGCCCTAATTCTTGCATGTGATTTGCTTTGAGAAGGTACCATATGAGCATTTTTTTGTGTTTTGTTTCAGCGCCATTTTACATACGACAACGTTTTTGCCATGCGCTATTTGGACCAGGTTATCTTGGAGTCCATGCGGATTTACACACCATTTGTTGGGTGAAGTACAGCCTCTCAAGGGTTCGGGTCTCGTGTACTTTTATAGTTTTGTTGTTTTCTTATCGTTTGATAAGACAAAGAGCTTGATTGGCCGTTTTCATGCCGGTCTTTTAGCATTGCGTCGTTCAAACACCAATTAGGGTAAGATAGATAATTATTTTCCTTTCATTCAAATTACGAAGCATGTTTTGGTGAGAGAATGGTAAATACATATGTATAGTTTCGGTGCCAATCATGCAGATGTAAGCCGCGGTTATGAAGTGTTTTTTTAAAGTTACAACTTTATACAACATTTCTAACCACTAGTATTACCATGTGGTTATGACGATTTAGTTTTCTTGTTGCTGGTAATGAATCATCCATGTCTGTGATTGTGATGACATACAACTAAAAATCTTAGCATTCAACCTTTCCAAATAGCTTTGTGCTTATGAAAAATATATACGCGTCACTCGATCAGAAATAGTATCTCGTGAGCTTTGTTTTTTTGGTATCCTTCTGTTGCAAGTGTTATTCACAGTACTCTGAACATCAGCGTGCTAAATCACACAGTTGCGCTCATCAAAGTATAAAACTGAGCTGTTTGGTAGTTGTTGCAAACGAACCATGTACAGTCGCACGCAGTTGCTCCTAACGGAACCTACCAAAATTGTAATGTGACTGAGCGTGTTGGCGTTCCGATTTGTGTTTGAAGCTTCATCACAAGGACGTGCCAGCGTGAATACGATTACAATGGACTCAAGATTCCAGCAGGGCTAAGCATCTTGATTCCTGCGTATCAGCTGCATCATGATCGTGATTTATGGAACGAACCATATAAATTCGATCCCGACAGGCAAGTATCAAAAGAACGACGTTATAGTAACAAGATGAAATGCGGACTTCATTGGAACGTTCAACAATTGCCTAAATTTGAACTCCGACAGGTTCAGCACCGAGAACAGGGGAATGATAGACCCAATGGCCTTTCAGCCATTCGGCAATGGTCCACGGAATTGCGTGGGAATAAGATTTGCTCAATTAGAAATGAAGCTGACGTTGGCCAAGTTGTTGACAAAGTACAAGATCAAGCTGGATGAACGACACCTCAAGGTACGTTTCTAAATAATAGAATGTAGCTGAACTTTTGTAATTTATTTTTGTTGTTTTATCAACTGTCGCACAGCAGTGTTGGTGGTAACGTGTTAAAAGTAGCATCGTTACGGGTAACGCGTTGCGTTTTGGGTAGCGTAATAGCGTACTCGTTAAATTTTCAAAACAGTAATGTATAACGCACTTCTACTAATTTCCAGTAATGGGCAACGTAGTTAAGCTCCTCGTTACATCCTGTTTCCAATACTTAAAAAAATAACACTAATTGTTTTACCGGCTCTTTTATTTGTATTCAGGTGGAACCGAAAAAAAAAAAAAGATAATTGTGTTAGGATTTTGCATGGACGTAGCGTACCTTGATATATACTGCATAGTCGTACCTGCAACGTGAAAGTAGTAAAACGTTTTATTTAATAAATAACAAAAAACACGTACAACTTACGTGCACTACTTTTTTGGTAACGGTAACTCTAACGCATTTTGAGACGTAGGCAGGCAACGCGTTCCTTTTATTAGCAAGTAAGGACTAACATATTTTATTTTTCTTGGTAACGCCTCAACACTCCGCAGAGCTGACCAGATAGAACATAAAATTATCAGAGGAGCCATTAACTGCCATAATTGGTGGACGTAGCTACGTTGCTTCAGGCGAAACCATTTATAACAAACTCATGTGCTTCTTTTACGGTAATAGAAATTTAAATTACTATTTTTAATAAGCAGACGAATTGCGTGGTCACTCCAAATACCTATACAACAGCTTTTAGAGCGGATCACAAATTTACGATACGTGCATTCTTAACATTTCTGAATAGAGGAATATAAAAGTGCTTTGGAGGCCGTTTCAATGACACGCCGGTTTTTGCTTCATACTTCAGTCTGCGGCATCGACTGTAGATAGCACCTAAAATGTATATCACAGTGTAAGATCGAAAGGAGGTTCACAACCTTGACAGGTATCATCATGCTGAAATTACTTTCGATTTACAGAGGTAGCAGATTGCGATATCGCAGAACGCGAGATCATCAATTCAAACATTTGATGGTGCCACATAAAATCGTTCTGCTTTGTAAATTTGATATGGTGAACAAGTGTGAACTAGCTTCAAGTGGAAATAAATATGTGATACAGCTTATTGGGACGCAAACGTCAAAGTATGCATCAAGTTATCTATATTATATCTTCGTTTTTTTTTTAGATTCGACCATTTGTTATTTTTGCCTCTTGCCTTTAGTTTCTGCATTATCATTTGCTGGAAACTAGGAGCGAACCGCAAAAAACGACACATTTGGCGTCTGGAGCTGCCTTTCTTTTCTGTTCGTTGTGACCACCGTTTTACATTTTTTTTTTTTCAGGAGGATCGCTTGAGACTCGGATCAACGTTTATTTTTTCTTATCCTCAAGACGGTGTATGGCTGGAATTTGAGGAAATCTGAGAAGTCATTTGAGCCTTCGCTTCGTCGATTGTTCTCATAGCGTCAACAGCATGCGATTCACCATCTGCTCAATTTTTTGAAAATAGAAAAGGAGATTTCAGAATTGCGTTATGTTTTCATTCGACTGTTCGTTTAACACGCACCTTCTGGCAGAATATCTTAACAAATATTACAGTTTTGTTTAAAATTTCGCGCAATACGAAGCACTTCAGTTTTTTTTTTTTTCATTTGATGACTGCAGATCAAGCGACATCGGATCACACGTTCGACAGATAAACCACTGCTGATGTTCCGCCACCATTGTCGTTGCTTACAGCAAAATGAGTCAATTGTGAAATCATCAGTCATACATTTAGGGTACAACAATAAATATCTGGTTAATGCGCTCACTCAGAGTCACGGTTCTGTGGTCAAAGTGGTGCTGAAACAAGTAGTTTCTAGATTTTATTGTAAACATTTTAAGAATAAATATAATTCCACACATAACATAACAAAGTATAATTCAGTTTGAAATTAGTATTTGGCTAATATTTTCGGAGATTTTGACAAATCATTTAACTAAACGCAACATCTGCTTTAATTCGCTTAACGTGAATTGATTAATAAAATTATACACAACTCCCCCAAGGATAGAAATAAATTTCGGTAGAAATAAATTCTAGTTAGCTACAGACAGTCTCTGAGCCTGTTTGGTGGGCGTCTTGTACGAACAGGTCGTCCCGCACGTGTGGGACCCGGTGCTTCAGCGGGCAGCTGCTTTCTTTCTCTCCCGAACACGTCAAAGCGTTCATCGTTTTCGGGAGCTTTGTGGTTTTGAGGCGTGTAGTCAGCGTCAATTTCGTGTGGGTTGGTGGTGTACAATGTGGCATCTGTGCCATCAGTTTCTTCATTTATTCTTGCATTTGTGCTAACAGGAAAAGGTTTAAAGCTAGAGTTTCTAGTGATTGTCGTTTGACCCCCTCGTGAGGTGATTCGTTTTCCGTTGATCTGGGGGCCGTGTATGCCTTAGGGTAACTTGAAGAAGTCAGCTTAATTATCTGTTTCTTCTTACAGGTAACAAAATCCCCGATTTTGAGGTTATTAGTTCTTGCGTGTCTGTGCTCGGCTGCCTACACCTTTTTTTTTTTTGCGATTTGTAAGATCTGTGTGTCGCAACATCCGTTGTTAAGCGTTGTGGTTCTCCATTGAACCTGGAAGCAGGTAGCCCATGGGTCGTCCGAAAAGTAATGCAAAGGCTGTTTGCTCTGTTGTCAAGCGAGGAGTTGCCCCATAAGCCATCAGGAACTGACTCAACTCGGTGGTCCAAGTGTTGTGTTCAAGTGTCGTCGCTTGTATTAATCTCTTGAGCGTACGCATAAACCGCTCAACTTCACAATTAGCCTGTGGCCAGCACGGTGCAATGCGATGATAGCAAAATCTGAATGACTGAGCGAATGTGTTTTAATCGTGGACCTTGAATGGAGGTCCATTTTCCATCTTGATGATTTTCGGGATTCCAAAAATACTGAATACCTTCGTATAGATTGTTAATTACTGTTGTGGCCGCAAGTGAGGATATTATCTTCACGATAGGATCTCAGGAAGCGTCAACTATTAGGACCATTAAGTATTTTACGTTAAGTAACGGTCCTCCAAAATTAAGTGAGGGGGCTTTTCAAGTCTGGCTGGGTTTTGCTGGAATAGCGACGGGTTCAGCATGTGGGTGCTTGATAGTGGCCTGGCATGCCATGCAGTTCTTTAGGGTTGCCTGCACCATGCTGTCTAGTTGTGGAAACCAAACTTTTCGCCTCATAAAAGCTTCTGTTTTGGTTGTCCCCGGGTTGCCAACATGTGCAAGGGATATTGCTCGTTGTTGGAGAGCGGCAGGTAAAACTAGGCAATTCCCTTTCAGCAGTAGACCGTTGTCTGTCAAAGAGAGCTCGTGTTGTAGTGATGCAAAATGTCTCATCGCTTGAGGGACACAATTACTTGCTGTAGATGAGAGTCGAGAGCCTTGGCAGTAACCACTGCCGCACTAGTCATGACTTTTGGAACATGATGTTTGGCAATGAAGTTGGCATATATGACAGAACATATGACAGAACATATGACAGAACAGCTGAACAGTTGGCATATATGACAGAACATATGACAGAACAGCACACGACAAAACAGCACCCGACAAAACAGCACGGTCAAAACAGCACGCGTCAAAACAGCACAACGTCAAAACAGCACGGCGACAAAACAGCACGCGTCAAAATCGCACGCGACAAAACAGCACAGCGTCAAAACGGCACAGCGACAGAAGAGCACGTGCCAAAACAGCACGGCGTCAGAACAGCACAGCGTCAAAACAGCCTAGCGACAAAACAGCACAGCGTCAAAAGGGCACGCGACAGAAGAGAATGGCGTCAAAACAGAACCGCGACAAAACAGCACAGCGTCAAAATTAGGACACTGACAATATAGCTATACCCGTTTTCACCTTGAGAACCGCAGTAAAAAAAGTCCGGCACCTCGCGGAGCATTACTGATTTCCCCCTTTATGTTGATAATAAAGATATATGTAGGAGAATTTTAGATTATGTATATGTTATCTTATCAAGACGTACACATTTCAAACGCCAAACGCATCGGATTTTCCTCCGACAACCATATCTCGTAAAAACTACTTCGCGCCGCGTATGAACAATGCGCAAAACTTACTTTTTTCTTGAGGTGAAAACGGGTATAGGGTTTTGGCGTTTTCGGTTTTCATTATGTTATTTTGAAATTAGGCGTACTCTTTTTTTCGTTTTTTTTTTAGTCCAAACAGAAGTTTTCGGTTTATTGCGGTGAATATTTGTAGACACATAAACTTCTCGGTTCTTTTCGGTTTATCGACAAAAAACAGTATACTGACGAAAATGCCATATTTAAAAGCGTTTGTTTAAAATGTCCAGTGAGTAAACCAGGTACTGGTTTTCTTATTTGTTGCTGTCTGTGGCAGCCGACGCGACCTGTTCTGCAAGACGCATTGGGGCCCTATCGTGATGTGACATTATCGTTGTGTGCTCGTATTTGTACTCAAGACGAACATGAGCTTCACTACCACTTCGGTCGGAAAGGCAAATATCAAAGAAATTTAGAAGTTGGCAAGCACTGTACTAAGTGCGTTTTGCCATTTCGCGACTGTGAGAGGCGGTAAATTCGCGCCGACCACAAAAACAACAATAAAACAATCGTATTTATGCCCTCCTCTAGTAGCCGGAAGCTAGGGGTGTTAAAAAATGTGCGGCATTTACCGACGCCCTTAATTTGCATTGTTCAGTCCACGAATAAATTCTCTTCTTTGAACAAAGAATTTGGTACACAAATCCCAATGAGGTGAAAAACCCAAATTTCGTCCTGAAGACCCCTGCACCCCCGGAGCTTTTGTTGAAAGTTGAACTGATCTCGAAGGCAAGCTGAAAACTGCCACCCCTCCTAACGCCCTCGAAAATACTGACCTTTTTCAGTTGAACCCTAAATGTAGTGTATAAAAATGCATGTCTCAAAGTAGGCACTGTAAAGGAATGGAGGGTACATTTGACCTTTTACCTTTTTCTCTGCTGACTATCAACGACACGAAAAAATCTGACAAACGTACCAACAACAGCTTCGCTGTAAAAGGGGGTTCGAACAATTGCATTTAATTGTTTAAAGCTTTCCGCCTGTCAGCTTACGGGAATGTTTTTGTAGACTTTTGCAGTCTTGTGAAAAGCGCAAGCGGGCTTTGTAACGCGATATTTTATATTTGGGGGGGGGGGGGGGGGGGCGGGGCGGGGCGGGGCGGGGGGGTCTCCGGGTTGCCGAGTTCGGTGAGCACTGAAATACGCAATAAATTCCTTTATAACCTGGCGACAATAAATGAAAGGGTCAAGGAGGTTCGAAACTATTCGCGCAGAAAGAGGTGAAGAGCGCGCTCGAAGTTGCTACATGTGTGCTATGTTTTACCGCTGTGCTGTTTTGACGCCGTGCTGTTTTGACGCCGTGCTGTTTTGACGCCGTGCTGTTTTGGTACGTGCTCTTCTGTCGCTGTGCCGTTTTGACGCTGTGCTGTTTTGTCGCGTGCTATTTTGACGTGAGCTGTTTTGGCGCCGTGCTCTTTTGACGCTGTGCTGTTTTGACGCGTGCTGTTTTGACCGTGCTGTTTTGTCGCGTGCTGTTTTGTCGTGTGCTGTTCTGTCGCGTTCCCGGCATATAGATGGGTGATGCGAGCGAGATTTGCCTCAGCAGGGTAGTTCGGCAAGGAGGGGTGAGACTGGTTGTCTGAAGGATTGCTAATCCCCCGTGTGTGTTCCACTCTAAAAGTATACTGTTGTATCCTCAAAACGAGACGCTCCATTCGTGCAGATGAAGAAGCTCGTGGATTGGTGGGAGTAGACACAAGTGGCTTGTTGTCTGCGCGAAGCAGGACAACAAATCACTTGTGTCTATCCTCGTTGCCTTAAAGGTAGAGATGGCAATGTTCTGCTCCCCACAGTGCTGCAAGCAGGTCATGTTCGATCTGAGAATACCGGGATTCGGTGGGCGTCGAAACGCTACTGGCATAGGCGACGATCGCAGTACTCTATCCTCCTTTTTGAGCTAGGATGGCACCCTTGCCAATAGGAGACGTGCCAACCGTGGGAATGGTTTCTTTTGTGCCGTCAAAAAAGGCGAGGTTATGAACTCCAGATATGTTTTCTTTCAGGGCTTCCAATGCAGCTTCTTTCATTGGGCCCCATTCCCGTTTATCTTTCTTTTTAGTGAGATGTTGAAGCTGGTGTGTGAGATCAGCAACTTAATGTAAGAAGGGCCCACTGTAGTTGACAGTGCCAAGGAGGTGTCGCACTTCATATGCATTGGTAGGGACACAAATTTTTCTAAAAGCCTACATTTTTTTAGGGTCTGCTGTGATGCCGGAAACAAAAAAGGTGTACCCAAAGTGGCAGAGCTCTTTCTGGGCGAAAAGGCATTTTTTGGGGGTAAACCGTGAGGCCACACTCACTCAGTCCCTGGAGTTTAGGCTATAGAGGATGGTCGTGTTCGTCTTTCGTCTTGCCAAATATAAGTATGTCACTACTGATGTTGAGCACATGAGATAATCCATTTAGAGCCTGCCTAATGGTCTCCTTGAAAATTTCGGCTGCTGCATTGATTCCAGCATGAGTAATTTGTAGCGGTAAATTTTGTTGTGAGTTGCAAAGATAGTAATTACTCTAAAGTAATTGTCAAGCTCTGGATGATGGTATCCATCTTTTAATTTATGTTTCGTGAGAAGTTTTTGCACCATTAAATGATGCTATGTCGTCATCGATGGTGGGGCAAACATGTTGCTCCCAAAGGATTGCGCGACTTGCACATCTCATATCAATGTATAATCCAATGTCCTTCGGGGTTTGTGGTTTTGGCACAATTACGACTGGTGATATCCATAGCGTGGGTCCTGATGCTTCTTCAACTATGTCAAGGGCAAACATCTGTTTGGTCCTTTCTTATACTTTGTTTCGCAGAACAAACGGGAGGCGTCGAAATGGTTGGGGCACCTAAAGGAGGTTTATGTCAATATGAGGAGGTACTTGGAAATTCTTGAGTTTTTCAACTCTCTCACACAAATCGGTAAAAGCAACGAGTAGTGTCTCAGTAGGTCTTGGAGATATACCCGTGCACAGTTCGACGGCTTATGTTATTTTGATGAGATCTAGTCTGCTGGGCGCCGCGAAGCTTAGCAGTAATTTCATGGCACCATCCATTGCAAATAGGTCTTCTGTTGTGTGGTTATCTCTATGAGATAAAGTGACAGTGAGTTGTTTCGTAAACCGTTTTCGCTGTTGCGCAACATTCTCCGCAACCCGCTACAAGATCGGGGCTCTGCAGGAAGGGCTAACGCCGCGCATGCGGATTAGTTGCGTCTTCGTTCCGGAGAGCGTAGCGGAGGTGAGAAAACGGCCTACGAAAACTTCCTATTACGCAGTTCTTGCATAGCTTTATCGCAGGCTACCGGCACGGCAACACTCCTGGTGCGAGAGCTGAAAATTATGCTTCAAAGGTGCAGCGCTAACGTTTGGTCGCAATGCCTCACTTCACAACCCTTAAACTATGCAAAAACTGCACATTAGTAATGATGTTGTGAGACACAGAGACATGAATACTGCGAACACTGCATTACCGGAGCTTGAAAGTCATCATGCGTGACTCACGTTTTAGAGCACTGGTGACCAGGCACAGCGCTAACACCACAATATTTTCACCACCCAAAAAAAAACTATTCAGCCACATAATGTTGTGACCGGCGCCCAAAACACCCTCGGCTTCCACAAAACGTCACAAGTTCTGTTTTTTTTTTTTTTCAGCTTCTAAAACACAACATTCTGGTTTCTCAATAACGTACGTCAACACCTCCGTCTCCTCTGATACGCTGCCGCACTGACGGTTTAGCATTTGTAGCCAAATAGATTAATTTAAGCGCAATGAGCAGCGTCAGCGAGCAGGCGCATGAAAAATCGATCCCCGTCTACTCCGCCATCTTGGATTTACCACGTTGGAGTTGCGAATAGTCTGGCCTCCTGACGCAGCCGACGCGACCGGGGACATTCAGCGCGCACATGTGCCGCCGGCACGAAACGGGTCAGTTGCCATCTCGCGCCGGGCACGCCGACTGCACCCTGACTCAAGTTGAAGCCAAGTATAGGAACGCCGCCTGCTATCTTGGAGAGGAGCAGGCAGCGCTACTGTCGAAGCGCGAGTGCGGAAGAGCGAGACTCCAAACGTAAAGAGTGTGCGCTCTAGAGAAGAAGCAAGATGATGTCGCCTATGTCACGCCCTCTCTTATTCAGGCGCCCTAAAAGCTGCACTGCATGAAGCGTATATGGGGAGAATCGACAAACTTCGCCTGTTCGGCTTACAAGATAATAGACTGGCGCTCTGTATCGGGTTTTCCGCTTATGTTATTCTCAGCATGCTAATGAGGGACCTCGATATATACAGGGTGTGCTGAGGTAAAGGAAAACAAATAATGGCTGAACTTTCGAGAGAAATTTGTGACTTCCGGTTGCCTATGGTTTTTGCTTTGTTCTGAGGACACTCAGTGAGCAGCGCAAACTTTGAATGTCTCACGGCCGAGAACTAACTGTGGTACCTCTCGAATATGCCATTTAATAACCTTTCGTTACTGCATTTCTAGAGGGAAAACAAACAAATAAGCTTGTTTTCGAATATTTGAGCCACTTGGCAGCTTGGGAAGTTTTGAATGGCGGCAACGTGCGAACTTTGATATGCCATTTTGTGACCTTTCGTGCTGCATTTGTGGCAAAATAAAACAGCAACAACAACAAACATTTCTTTTTAAATGTTTGAATTGTTTTCAATATCTTCGCACATTCGTCGCCACTTAAAAAGGCGAAAGGTGGATGCGTCAAGCGTATTCTGAGTCAAGTAATCATGGCAAGACCCGAATATCTAGACGCTAACAATTTATATTATATCAACCTGCACGGTTAATATTTTAGTGATCAAATAGACCACCTCTGTGATACCCAATAAATACGAGGGGCGTTCATAAAGTTCGTGTTATTGTAACGAAGGAATAGAGCAGGGGGTGCCAGGCTGACCCGGCCTAAGAGCCGCAAACAACACCACGAAACGTCTATACTCTGTTTCATACTTAGCGTGCAACGCTGTCAAAGCTACTGGCGCGAGCGCGTGGCTTCATCTATGGTTTTGTTTGCGCGAGAACGCGTGCAAATGATCAACAAGATCAAGCCCCATGCACGCGCCAGTAGCTTTGACAGCGTTGCACACTAAGTATGAAACAGAGTATAAAAACCGCGGGGGGGGGGGGACTTTTGTCCAGAGCTATAAACGAGACTAGAACTACTTTCAAACTATCCGAGTCAAAAGCAGTCCAACTGTACGTAAGGTAGCTGTAGCACAAGACTACCAAACCGCAACCTACCCTTCGATTTAAAACGATTTCCATTACTCTTCTTTGTGGAAGGGCTCGTGTGACCGGGAGGGAGGCGGGGGGTTCGGAGGGGGGGGGGAGGGGGGGGGGAGGGGGGGGGGGGGGAGCCGCGAGCCGCACTTTGACACGCGAAGAGCCGCATGTGGCTCGCGAGCCGCAGCTTGGCCACCCCTGGAATAGAGGTTCAGCAGTGCAACTCGGGTAGAATTTTAGTATTTCTCTACATATTTACCTCCCAAAATCCCGCATTTTTACTAGCGACGGACAACATGCCGGAGGCTATTGTTATAGAACTCCTCGATTTATGTATTCAAGAATCGCACCACTTCAGCATTCGCTTGGTCGACGTCTTTGAAATGTTTTCCGCACAGTGGAGCCTTCACGCTAGGGAAGATGAAGTAGTAGGTGCGGGGTCGGGTGAATATGGAGAATGACGCAAAATTTCGTAACCTAAAAAGGCTATATTCCTAACGAGCGTGTTGGTAAGATGTACTAGATAACAGAAAGTATATCGTCCTCTCTATGTTTTATACTTTCTGTTATCTACTATAAAGGCTGCGTGTGAAAACCTCGCTTCTGCCGATTGAGCCTGGGCATTGTCAAGAAGCAGGCTGACGCCTTTCGTGAGCTTCCCTTTGCGCTTTTCCTTGATAGCTTCTCGCAACTTCCTCAGAAGCTCACGCGATGTTTATAGTGTGCCCAAAACTGCAAAGACCCTCGCTCGTGTTGTTGCCTCTTTCGTTTCGCTTGTTCCCATGTTTGCCGGAAATTCGAACGTCAAACGCCCCTCGTAGTGTTTTTCGCCCCGACTCGATATTTTATTTTAGTAAAATTTCAAGAAGTTTCATGCTGACGGAGAAAATGCAACATATAGTTAGCGCTCACATCGGGATTATTAATATCTCAACGGATTTCTTTCATGACGCCGGAGGAAGTTCCCGCATTAAACTAAACATATGTAAATACTGCACTCAAAATTTAACAGGATGGATGGAACGTAACACTTTCCGGCCGCTATGGCTGCACAAAATATTCCGAGTCCCTGAAATATTTTTTAGTGTAAACCGGGTGCGACCCCTTCCTTCATTACCACGCCATGCATTTTTAAATTTCTTGCGAATTTTGTTTCTACTCTATGAGTGCATATCTTAAAGGCCCCCCCCCCCCCCCCCCCCCCAACGACATTTGAGCGTCTGACCTATTTATCTTATTATATCATTAGTGGTACGAATTACTCAAGAAACAAGTAGTAGTAACGAAATAGTATCGCATCGAATTTTCATCACAGTTTAATTCGATCAGGCAAAAACAGCTCAACGTCCGGTGGCGACAAAGTGTGCTGAAAATGCTCGACCAGTGACATCACCCGTAACATTTTTATGATTGGCAGTCGGCAAGAGCCGTCGAAATCTTTTTATTTATCCAGGCTAAATAACTTGTATCACTCCGTAAACCGTCGCTATTAGTTCAAGAAAGAGTTTTTATGACGCGATAAAGATTGAAAATAAAGAAAAATATATTTCAAACGTGCAGAAAACAAGAAGAAAAAAAATTTAGCCTTTCCACTTTGGTGAAGAAGGAAGACCAGCGAAGCTGTACTATGGTGGGAATGAAGTAATAGCCGGCCGCAAGTCTGCAAGCCAGCAGTGTTGCGGAGTTGGCACTCCGGAGTTGGAATGATTCCGGAATCCTTCCGCATTTTCGCGACCACGGAATGGAATGGGAATGGAATGGCGGCAACGGTGAGGGGAATGAAATGGGAATGGAATTAGATGCCTTTTGCCCGGAATGTAATGGGCATAGAATGGGCCAGGTTCTTTTTATTTATTTATTTGTTTTACGTTCTGCTATACCGAGCCAGTCAGCGAGTCAGTTATTCAGAAATAAAAGGAGCGGGAAACTGAAAACCCGCGTGCGGCCCTAACTGACTTATACGCAAAAACAAATGCAATACAAAAAAAAAGCGTCAAAGCAAAGTACAAAGGGGGGGAGGGGGGGGGGGGGGGAGCGGCGGTGGCGCCTTTCACCAGTGAAGTTCAACACATATCCGAATGCGTCTGCGCCTGTAATATTGCACGGCTCAAGGGTACGTCATCAGTCGACGCGAACGTGACCCGCTGCTCTGGTGATCCAAAACCCAGGAAGGAGGCCAGACGTGGCCTCGCTGTGCGGACCCAGACTTCCTACAATTGCGACTCATCTCGAGCGCGCTGTTTCTCGGAGAGATCGTACTTGTGCCGGCCATCTCAAGTCGCAATCCACGAGGTATTTATTTATTTATTTATTTACCCTCAAGGCCCCGAAGGGCATTACAGAGGGGAGTGGGGGGGAATAGGTGACAAAGGTACAGTTGATGATACATGAAATATAATACAGTCATTAATGCACACTTGCTCATACACTTCTAAAATATTTCCACAATGTTATAACAGTAATACCAACTCAAAAACTAACAAATAAGGCATTTTTAAAATCAATAATACTGGTTATGGAGGCTATGTCAGCGGAAAGGCGATTCCAATCAGAGCTAGTACGAGGAACAAAGGAGTTAAAATAAGTGTTAGTTTTGTAATTGGGGATATCGACTTTGTACTGGTGATCTACGCGGGATGAAACATAAGTAGGTGGCGTTAGAAGTTCACGGCGCATGAAAGGGTTATTATGGTAAATCTTATGAAATAAAGTCAGGCGAAAAATGCGTCTACGGCTCATTAGTGTGGGTAAACCAAGGCTATTTTTCATTGAAGTAACACTGGATGTACGATGGTAATTATAGAGTATGAAACGTGCTGCACGATTTTGAACTGATTCCAACGTTGCAATGATAGTGTTATGACCGGGGTCCCAGATAGAACAGGCATATTCAAGTTTAGTACGTACTAAAGTTGTATATAAAAGGAGTTTTAGTGACACTGGTGACTGTGAAAAATTTCGTTTGAGATATCCAAGCATGCGATTGGCGTTGTTAGTTACGTAGTTAGTGTGAGTTTCCCAGGAAAGATCAGAGGTTATGTAAACACCTAAGTATTTGTAAGAGGACACAGACTGCAGCGGAGTGTCGTCAATGTAGTAATTCGAGCATATGTTATTATGGCGGGAAATTCTCATGGATTTACATTTATTAAGATTGAGTTGCATCAACCACTTGTCGCACCAGTTAGATACAGAGTTAAGATCAGATTGAAGACCAGAGATGTCGGAGTTATGTGTTATTTCTCTATATAGTACACAATCATCAGCAAATAAACTAATATTAGAGGAGATACATTCAGAGATATCATTAATATAGATGAGGAAAAGTAGCGGACCTAAAACAGAACCCTGGGGAACTCCAGATGTTACGGGAGAAAGTGAAGAGTTAGTACCATTGGCATGCACAAATTGAGACCGGTTGGTTAAAAAAGATTCTATCCAGCGTAGCAGGTTCGGATCAATGTTGAGCTTGCTAAGTTTTAATAGGAGTAGCCGGTGAGAAACTTTATCGAAGGCCTTAGAGAAATCAAGGAAAACGCAGTCTATCTGGGAGCCACGGTCAAGGACAGAATGGAGTTTATTAGTGAAGAGCAGAAGCTGTGTTTCGCAGGAAAATGATTTGCGGAAGCCGTGTTGAGTTGGGTGAAAAAAAGAATTTGATTCTAGGAAACATGCGAGGTTGGAATATATTATATGTTCGAGTATCTTACAAGGAATGGATGTTAAAGAAATTGGCCGGAAGTTATTCGGTGAGGAGTGGTTGCCACTTTTATGAATTGGAATCACCTTTCCAACTTTCCAGTCTTCGGGAAGGCAGCCTTCATCCAATGATTGCTTAAAAATCATTGATAGTATAGCTGATGAATACGACTTCGTGTTCTTTAAGAATTTAGAGTTAATATTGTCAATACCGGATGAAGAAGAGAGCTTGAGGTTATTAATTATTGCAGCTATACCATCATATGATATTAATATTGGATTCATTGGCAAAAAGTCAGGGCCATTAAAGTTGGGGTACAAAGAAACATCGGTGGAAGAAAAAATCTGTATGAATGATTCTAGGCGAAACGTGAGGACTGCCATTTATGCGTTGGAGGCGGAGGGTCGGCAGGTAGAACCGTCACGACAGGGATGCCAACGTATCGATTTTTCAACCGTAACAGAAGATAATACATGTGCGTCAGGATGCTTCAGATGGTCCACTTTTCTCGAAAATACCAAATGCAACTGCCTGCATGGTCTTCAACGAGGTCACCTAGAACGAAAGTACGTATTGTCCTTTCATACAGCGGCGTGGGGAAAGTTTCATGTTCAAGGCAACACCTACAGATACAAGAATACTAATTCATAACACCTTGACGTCATGTGATCAGAGCTGGCAGGGGCGCCCTTATTGGACAAGGAAGTGGTGATGTTTTGATGGAATTTATTTAGAGGTCGAAGTCTTTTCGCGTCACTGGTCAGACAGACAGGATGCCAGGGAAGGGACCCGGGTCAATTCTTGATGGAACGTTTTTTGAACCCATTGAAGACGCTTCGTCCGGAACCACTACCTTCAAGACGAAGTGCCAAGCCTGCGGGAAAGTAATTTCGACCATGGGGGGGGCCCCCCCCCCCCCCCCCCCCCAAAAAAAAAAGACAAACAAAAAAACTTCCACTTCAAACTTAAAGCCTCATCTCAGTTGGCGTCTCAAAGAAATTTAAAAAAATGTATTGCATTATAAGTATTCATATTTCTGCCCTCCCTAAAATGTATTCTTGTATTCGTATTTCCAAAAACTTTTTGCCTCTTTTTAAAATGTATTTCTGATACGTATCGCGATACATTTTTAGAGATATATTTGAGACTTGAGTATCAGTATTTTAGCAACTATTTTCATATATCCCAGTATCTGTATTTCCAAATACATTTTTGAATATTTCTGCCTAACCCTGCTACGCAATGCAGCTGTAAGGTGACACTTATTTACGTTTAGGAATTAGAGGAATAGAATGGAATGATTCAGCCATTCTAGAAGTTGGAATGGGCACAGTGTCCCCATTCCTAGGAGTTGAAAGGAATGGAATTATCGAAAACTCTAATTCCCCGGAATGGAATTGGAATCGAATGGGGGTGCCCACTCCGCCACACTTAGCCAGAGTGGAAAGGCTCGAAAGGTTGCGCCATCTATGAGTTACAGCGGCAAGCGGACAACCGGCAAACACAACACTCTGAACACCTACCACCATCTATGGGCGACGGCGGCAACCAGCGTTTTGTGTCGACATTTCTTTGCGGGGGACACGATCCTGGGGAAACTAGCCCTTAACAGCTCCGGCGGAAAAACACTCGCGCCTTCCAGCGGCGGAACCAGCAGGCACGCACGCGCACTAGCGCTGCTAACGCACTGAGCTGATTGAGCGATCCCCACCTAGCCATCGCGGGACGACCCATTGACCCCATCGTCGGAGCTTGTGCGCGACACCCATTTCTGCGATTTCAATCTGCTGTCGTGTGCTGCTCTCGCCGTTCAGTATGGCGTCTCCGTGTTTGTGGGTTGGTATGCACAACGTGCCTACGCTCGATTGGGCGAGCCTGTTTGTGGACGGCCCTACGCGCTACCCCGAGAAGCTTCGTAGGCATAGCCGGAAGCACTTTCACGGCATGACAGCCAAAGCTAGAAGTTCGATGACGGACTAAAGGTTGAGTTAATTAGAATTCAGTACGACCTCGCGTATGATCCATGTATGACCATGTGCTAGTCGCACCTCGCCGGCACCCGTTCCCGCTCGAATTAACAAATTCCGAATTTGGAAGGGGTGTGCGATGAAAACAAAGTTGAATCCCGGAATGGTTATTCGGAATGCGCCTGCTGCAAAGCGAGAGTGCATCAAATCCGTTGAAGTCGGCCAACGGATGCTTTGACGGACGCGACATTGTGATATCTTTTGTTTATTGGCTCTCGCGGACTTTCGTGTGACATTTGGTGCAAAATAAATGCGTCTTTGCACTTGACATTCACAAAATTTGCTTTTTTTTTCCCCCAAATCTACCATGGTGAAACTTCCTGCACCAAATCTCTGATTCGATTCCACCGCGCTGCATTCTATGACAGGGCGCGGCGAAGTGGACAACGGACACCGTTCTACGCCGGCGCGCGATGGTTTTGCTGACGCCGAAGTTTAATCAGTCCAGGTCCATCGGTAACACCGTTCACGTTCGGAGCAAACCGTTCACGTTCGGACCAAAGTGGAAAGGCTGAAAGTTTTTTTTTTTTTTTTTTTTTGTAACTTTGATTTCTTTATACCTTCCAAAATATTTCGAATCTTTGGGAAAATATTTTTTCATACATGTTCCCACAGTCGATAAGGTCCGTTGCAGCCCAAATTTCAAAGCCGTTGAAAATTCAGTGATGCAATTGAAAGATGTTACATTCAAATGAAGTTTGGAATCTCCTCATTCTTAGGAGCAAAAACCTTTTCGATATAGTACCGATTAGCGGCTATGCACTTCGGCTGCCTGAACACTACTGCATGTCCGCATGCCGTCGTGGATTATAGAGGGCGGCTGTTGACTGCACCAATGCGCTGCATCGATAACCTCCTCGCCGGACGCAATCCGTGTACCTTTCAGAAGCTCCTTTATGTTGAAAAACCGACAAAAGTCTGATGGCGAATGATGAATGAGGCAAAATATCTTGGAACTGCATGCCCTTTCAACATGGCGTTCGTCTCGTCATATAAATATGTCGTTGCTCGTTGAAAGAACTGTGAGTGCCTATCCTTCGTTCATTTTTGTATTTTATTCTTCCTGCGTGAACTGCAAAATGCCACCTTGCGAAACATAAGCAATCACTTCGGCTTGTTAAATAGCGCTGCAACGTATTACAATATTGTAAGCAACCACACATTCGCACAGTTCGAGGAATGCGTACACTCGTCCAAGAATAAATAACGACACGAGTAAATTACTAATATTTTACTGCATTTAAGTTTTACATTTTCTAGTATTCATTCCCTGAGCAATATCTCAGTGATATGTTTTTGTATCCATAGCAACCGCACCTCTAAAACACACTAATTAACGCATTAGCGGACGCGATAATGTACATTACTATCTGTTTGCCAATGTCGTTAGTATGTATTGAGAAATTATTGTAAATCAGTACAAATCCAAAATATAAAGACTTTCGCGTAGAGTTTAAATTCTAGCATCACTGATCACTGCAGCCTCTTTTGCAGACTTGCTTTTAACAAATCTTAGGTCTTCATGATCTCAAAAAATTACACCACCGAATTATACTGGAGGGGAGTGTTCATGGCTGTGAGTCAAACGACGTAGCATATGAACATAAATGTAACTTATTATACCGGGACGTTGTGTGGTAATGGTAGTGATGAACGAAACGAGTAATTATTCCTGTCCTAAATGTGTCATTAGATACGTATTTCAGCGGGCAAAGAAAGGAACACTTAAAATAAATATCCAACATTTCATATTTAGGAAGTGCTCTTTCGACTACGGGAATAGAATATAGTACCCTTATATGCTCTTTATTAGTAGTACGTTAAACAAAACGCTATTGAGTACGTTAAAACGTTTTTTTTTTTTCTGGTGAAGATACCAGGCACACGACGAAATATTGAACTGATGAATAGAACAAATTGTTTGCTTTCTATTACTTTTTGTGTTTAATAATTTCTTTAGATACATGTTACCGGTAAACTACTGAACTGCTCATTGTACACACACTAGTTTTTCTGTTTATAGACAATGTCGTCATGAAAATTTGTTCAATCATTCGGATACATAATTCGTGTAATGTCACTTTGCTATTTTTAAGTTGTGAACTCACTATAGTAAACCCATCTGCAAATGCGATACGATGCGCTTCGGTCGGATTCATGTAAACGTTGCCAGTAACAGTATCTCGCCTGAGGTTCGTGCAGTCGTTCAAAGCTGAGAAAACGCTGGACCTTATTTATTGTCGTTCCTCATCTTGCTTCCCGATTCGTTTTTCAATGAATTAACGCAGTATTCTTACTGTGTGCAAAAGTGATAATGATATTCTCGGAACTCTGCACGCGCTGACTGGAGCTGTCAGAATAACTTTATATTCAGAGCACTGACTTCGTAGCAAATTGCTTAAAGGCCGACGTACACTTCGCGCTTTCCACTTTTTCCGGCCTCCTCCTTTCCTATATCCTCTCCATTTTTTACCTTGCCCCAACTTGACTTCCCTCCCAGCTTAGGAGAGGGGAGCGCTATGAGGATTATGTTCCCTGCAGAAAACCGAGGTTGTACGTCGGTCTTTAAGCGAAACAAGAAGGCTGGTTGCTTACTAACCTAGACCGAAGGATGTTGGTGTCCATTATAGAGTTATCGTTTTTCATATACTATGACGGCATCAACTTGTGCCGTGTCAATGGCATCGACCCAAAACTCGTCTCCACGCCGTTTCTCAGCGGATGTTCGAATCCGGCCAATAATCTGATTATAAATGACCCTCGAGCATTGCACAATTTATATAAAATATCCCCCCCCCCCCCCCCACTATACACTGTCGCAGATGCGCTCTCTACCCATCATCATCATGAGCGTGTTTTTATTTTTGTGTACAGTGGCCCAATTTGTTAATAATATCAAGCGAGCGTCGACCACTGGGACGGCCAGCGCTGTGCCGCGGAGAAATGCGGCGACACGGGAGAGATTAGGCGCCTGCGCACAAACCCCTTTCCGTGGCAAGCGTCGTCTGCTAGGCTATTTCGTTGACCGCACAAAGCCTCTGATTATTATCTGCTAGTGTGCTGGCATAGCTAACCGCCTTTAAGCAAAGATCTAAACAGCGCTTGCTTTTCTTTTTCTTTTTTTCTTGCTCAGGCGTGGCATTAACCGCGCGTCATCTCGAGTTTAATTTACTTTTTTTATTTCATGTTTGCGTTTACTTTTGTGAACACCAACAAACATGAAGAATACGGTGACGCGACAAACTGAGTGCAACGATGCATTACACTTCATACCCCAGACAATGCTACGAGGCATCGAAACCAATCCAGTGCGTTCACCCTGCCACGTGACATCGTGCTTCACCGTGCAGTTGTTCCCAACGGAAAGGCCACGTGACACACTTTTAGCGATGGACTGGCCAAGATGGCTCGTAGCGTCGGCTGCGGTACAGCACAAAGTGCAACGGAGTATAGACAGGGTTTTCGCTTGGTGTTTTGTATTATCAACTGCGTTGTTGCTGTCGTCATCTAGCACATGTAGCCAGGTAGTCCCACTTTTCTTGGATTAGCGGGCGCGCGCACATTTTTATGCCTCCTCGAGTGCCTACAGGTCTATTGCAATATTACCCAAGCATCAAGGAGAATGCAGGGATTGGTGTTCCACGCGCCACACGCGCACGCCTTCCCCGTATAAATAAGTCGAAGTAAATAACCAAAATAAAGCATTGACGAACGCGCGTGCAAGATACCATTTGTTTTAGGTATTTTTTTTTCAAACGTTACTACTGCTGACGTCAGCAAGTGCGGCGCGTGGAACACCAATCCCTACATTCTCCTTGATGCTTGGGTAATATTGGTGACGTGAGCGTTCAAAAGTGTCGCTGTGGTCGGCCTACCACAATTGGCCGAATGCTGACTATGACGTCAGCAAAGGCTGTCTCATCGACGGAAATAAGAGGAATGTAAGAACTTCAATGTTGACGGTGTTGGCAGTGTTGCTTTGAGACCGCTATGATTTCAGGCTTCCAGAATGCTCATTACAAACACCACCGAGCTTGTTGTTCACAAGGTAATGAAATCACGAAAGGTGACCAAACGAGGGCGCCACATAAACATCTCGCCGCTAATAGCAAACGGTCTATTCGCGTCTGCAGCTCGTTGCTCGCCCTCCAGCGGCGGAAACGGGAAGCGCTCTAGTCAGGGTCCCCCGATTCTCCTGCTCAGCGGGCACGGCGGAACTGCTCACGATCACGGCTCGCGAAATGTCATTTCCCAATACAAACAACACTCTTCACTGTCCCAACGTGGTGCTGCAGCCGGTATGGGATTGTACCTTATTAGAAGTTTTAGTATTGCGTATAGAAGCAAACGCAAGCGCTGTGTGTTTGCGTTACGGCGGCGTGCTCCACGTAGCGCGTGCGCATCGTTGCCATGCTCCGATCCAAGACCGCAAAATTGGGTTCCGCGCACGCGCAGCGCGGAACACGCAAATTTAACGCAAACACACAGCGCTTGCGTTCGCTCGTATATGCAATACTAAAATTCACTACTGTTTCACCGGCTTCCAACGCCAAAAAACGTGCTGCAGTGAGCAGACGCGCAAGCAGGTAGGCGTTCGTTCATACTGGAAAGGCTGAGATTGGCAAAACGACGGCGAGCAAATACGAAAGTAAATAGATGTTAAAAAATAGTAAATAAAAAATAATGTTTTTTTTTTCGGGGGGGGGGGGGGGGGGGGGGGAGTTGGTCTGGAGGGATATTGTCGGCGACTTTGGACGTTTCGCCGATTGTCGGAACTCGCTACTTTGATAGCACCCTCAATTAATCAAATTTTATATGAATTTCTCACATTATCTAGAATGTTGTCATTGATTTTAGACTTTATTTTATAACTTAAAAACAAATTGGGTTGTTTGTATGTTTATACAGCCTAGAACTTGGTCTGCCTCAACGGGCGACGAGTCTCCCAGCTGTAGATGAGAAATTTAGCCAATGCAGTACAACCGCTAGCCTGGGGTCTTTAACGTGCACCACGCAGTAGTGTTACACGACCGCACGCGGATACGATGTTCATCCAGATCGAAACGGGCAGGGGTGGAGATTGAACCCAGGATCCCAGGGTTCTGCAGCGGGAGCTTTCGCTCCACGTGCTCCGAGCTGGTGTGCGCTACACCACTCTGATTTTTTTTTTTTTATTAGATAGGGTTGATTTATTTACATCGTAAAAAGAAATGGGTGAATTGGCGGCTCGCGACTGCCCCAGGAGGTGTAACAGTTCAGAATACATTCACAGTAACATACACTTGCATGGACAGTACAATTCAACAGTGGGTCGAAGAATAAGAACAACAGACAACAGTAACACAGCCCCTGCATTCAGTGACTTGTTATCTGATCATCTCGTTATTTTTAATCGGGACTTAAGAGTTCCCCAAAAGTCGCTCTCAGGGAACTCTATCTCCTTAACTAAGGAGTTGACCTAGTTAATTCCTTGAATCAAATATTTCCACGCGGGTTGACCACCTTCCCTTACCAGGGTGTGATCCGTGCGAGAACTCCAAATTGCGTGTAATCCAATTAAGGTTAATATTTCCAGGCTTTTGCTTCCCGACATCAAGAAACTTCATGCTGTGCCATGTTGGACATAAAGAAATTCCGGCTTCCGCCCGCAGCTGGGCCCAGAATAATTCGGCATTTGTACAATACAAGGTGTGCTGCAACGTCTCGGCAAAAGCGAAAATGACACAGTTTCTTCCCCATGGGAGGAAAAAAACCTTCCTTTTCTTCATAGGTTTTTTTTTATTTATTTTATTTTTTATTTATTTATTTCTGAACGAAAACATACAGATACATACGGGCCCGCAAAAGCACGAGGGTGCTTGTGGGCAAGTCCCGACAGCCAACAGAAGTCAAAATTATACAATATCAAAATGCAACTGCACATGCAACCGCACACATATTAAAACATAACAAAGTCTGCACTGAGACGCACGCACTGAACTAGTTAGAATGAGTAATACACCAATATTTTAGGCATCTTTTAACAACACTGAATGACTGTAAACAAAATAGATCGTCAGGTAATTTATTAAAAAAGTATGGGACATAAAATGATCTTACTCTTTTTCCGTAATTCGTAAAAATCCTAGGCTGGACAAACCGCTCTGTTTTCCTTAGTGTTCTTTGCTTTTTTAATGGTACCTTGAATGTGTCATTATAATAATGTTTTAGACAAACTACATAGATGTACAGTTGTTTAATGGAAAGAATTAGAAGAGACCTCATTCTTAAATCAGTATCTACACCGCTCCACCTTGTTCTGTACGCAATATTTTTGGACACATTGTGTAGAATATTATCTAATTTTGTTTTCTTGTAATTTGAACATGCTCCATATATCGTTATACCATAACGGAGCACCGATTCACCTAACGCTTGGTACACCTTCATCCGTAAACTTACGTCAGATACCATACGCAGATGAAACAAGTATGCGGAAACCACGCGAAGACGCTTCGCAAGGTAGTCTATGTGAACGCCCCAGTTTAAAAATTCGTCGAAAAAAAGACCTAAATACTTTACAGATGACACATATTCTAAAGGTGTGCATTCACAGTCTCTGCAGTCAGACTCATGTAGCATTAAAGGCGTAGACAAATTTAATACTTTGTGAGGATTATGAAAATGCATTAGTTTCGTTTTGTCCGCGTTAACTAAAATTTGGTTAGCTCTGAACCAAGCCATCAACTCATGTATATCGCGTTGAAAATACGATAACGCTGTGGCTTCGTCATTACTTGCAAAAACCAGAACAGTGTCATCCGCGTACTGATATACCGTCGAAGAAAATGGTTGACTACCAAGGTCATTTACATAAATATTAAAAAGAAGAGGACCGAGAATGGAACCTTGAGGGACGCCCGTACTAATTGGCAATAAATCGCTTTTAACGTCACAAATGCTTACCATTTGGTGACGGGCCGAGAGGTAGTCAGTTAAAAATTCAATAAAAGGGCCCCTAAAGCCAATGCGTAGTAATTTCTTTATCAGTATTTTGTGGTTAATTGAATCAAATGCCTTTGTTAGATCCAGGAAGAGAGCTAACACAAAGTTGTTGTTATCTATGTTCTTGTGGATATGGTCAGAGAGATCTTCCAATAACGTAATTGTTCCTCTATTTTGTCTAACCCCATACTGGGATGGGTATAACAGGGAGTATTTCTCACAGAATGAAGTCATTATATTGAAAACGAACTTTTCCAGTATCAATGAAATCACGGGCAGGATAGAAATTGGTCTGTAGTTTGATATGACTTTACGGCTACCTTTTTTATAGATGGGCCGCACGACCGCAATCTTCAGGCCGTTGGGGATCTGACCAGTAGAAAGGCACGAATTGATTATCATCAGAAGTACGTGCTTTAGGTGCTCAAAATTTGCCGATATATCTCTTAGGCGAATCCTATCAGCTCCTGGTGATTTGCCTGGAGCCATACTCTTGATAATCTTCACTAAGTCATCCTCTGTCATCTGTGTTAAATAAGCCGAGTTTCCGCACCCACTAACGGGGCTGGATGCAAAGTCCGGAACACCCCTCATTTGGGAGTGAAGATCTGACACGCTACGGACAAAAGTAGTATTAAATTTGTTACTTAGTGAATTCAAATCAGTATCACTAAACGCTTTCTTAATTGTTTCATCTATGCTTTCTTTTTTCTTGTGGCCTGTTAGTTCCTGCACAGTTTGCCACGTTTTCTTCTGATTTTTTTGGTTTTGCTGCAAACGAGTGCTATAGTGCCTTTTCTTTGCTAGCCTTATTTCAGCCGTTATTTTATTCCGTAAGGTTCTAAACTCCGCTTTCAGTGCGCTGTTTGCTGGGTTAGCTTTCACTCGATTCCATAGTATATTCTTTTCATGGCACAATTCCATTATTTCTACAGTAATCCACGCATTTCTGCTTTTTCTTTGTTTTATCTTTATTTTTTTCTTACTGTTGTTACATATATATTCAAATTGAGCCACCATTGTTTGATATGCAGTGATATGATCCATGGTGAGTAAACTACTCCAGTCAAATTGCTTAATAAAATTATCTATTTTTCTTCTGTCTAGAATGACGCTGTATTGATCAACCATGTCCTCTTGCGGTGCGCCACAAGATGCTATAAAGGATACAAAATAGTGGTCTGCAATTTTTTGCTTAATTACTCCAGAGGCAAATTTTGCTTCATTTAGTCTCAAAACTACATGATCAATCGCCGTACGTGTAAACCGATTACCAAGAAACTCTTCTCTTGTGAAATTTGCGGTCAAGTTTTCTAATCCAAAACCTGATAACAGGTTCAGATAATTTGCAACTCCATTGTTCGCAACTTTCATTACATCGATGTTAAAATCGCCCGCGAACACTAGCTGGCTATCATTGCCAAACGTGTTTAGTAATCCTGCTAACTCGTCAAAAAATAAGGTAATATTCGAACTTGGCGGCCTGTAAAAAGCGCCAATGACGAATGAAATGTCCTGTCTTGAGATAGCGGTGACCAGCACTTCAGCTTGAGTGAAAGATGTGGTTACTGGTTCACAGAACCAAGAGCTTTTAACAAACATAAGTATTCCGCCCCCTCTTCTATTTTCTCTGCACAGTGAAAACGATTGAAACCCATCTAGAGAGTACAAGGAGACGTTTGATATGGTAGTATTAATTTCTGTTAAAATTAAAATATCCAAACTGTCAACATGATCGGCCAGGGAAACTAATAAATGATTCCAGTGTTTTTGTATACTTCTGATATTGATGTGTAACATATTTAGGGTTACCTCGGTGCTAGGAGATGCCACGATGGCTTCCTTTCAGTGGGTTTCCCACTCTGAAAACGTTTCAAACGACACTGACATTTCAAGCGATTTTCAATAAATCTTCTTGACGGTTAATACGAATGACTGCCCCATGTTCGCTCTGACGAACGAAAATTTTCCCGTTTTTGACCCATACAAACTTGTAATTTTTCTCTTTAGCACACTGCCTCACACTCCAAAGCAGTTCCCTGACGGACTTCGTCAAGTTCTCATTAATGAATATTTTTTCTTGCCGGAGTGCCACTCGCTTCGTCAGCCACTGGTCCCTGGCAGAACGCTCGTTGAAACGTACAATAATAGGTGGAATTTTTCCTTCTCGAGCACTTAACCTATGTACAGCCTCAACATCCTCGTCGCAGGTACAGGCAGTTGCAGTTTATTGGCGAGACACTGGATCATTTCAAGTAGATTCTCATTTTCCTTCTTTTGGATGCCGTGTATTTCAACATTTTTTCGTCTTGAGTACTGTTCCATGTTATCTACAGTTGTTTTAAGTTCACGGATTTCCATTTCTTGCTTCGACATTGCGGATTCCATCTTACTCACTTTTTTGTTTAGTTCCAAAGTGGTGTCCTCTTGAGTTTTTACTTTTTAAGAATTTCATCGTACTGTGACCCCAACATTTCCATTGATTCTTCAATTCCTTCTATCATTTTTTCCTGCTGCGTAAGTTTTGCAATCACAGCATCGTGCTTGGCTGATTGCACCGCGATCGACTTCTCCATCAAATCAAGACGACCAAGTACTTCCGTCAGCTTTGAGCTCATGTCCGAAATCAGTTTTGCAATGTCCGGTTCATTCAGATTGCTCTGTTTTTGAGTAGGCTCTTGATCAGTTGAAGATTGCCGAGTGTAGTGCAATTTGCATGTTGAGCATTGCCAAGCAAGCATTTGCTCCTGAGAAAGCCCCTTCAGAGCAGTCTTATAAATCCCCGCACATTTCCCAATGTAATACCATTGGTTACAGTCGGAGCATTTCAGTCCCTGACCATCCAAACCTAGAGATTTTAGACACACAATACACTCTCGATTCTCCGCGTCGTTAGGCATGTTGAAAAAGTGGGGCAGTCCAGCAGAGTATAAAATCACAGAAGCGCTTAAACCAAAACAGCACTTTACCTGCAAGAGCAGAACAAACTGGTTAGCACTCTTCGTACGCTCTGCTGGACTGCAACCCGCCGACTGAGAGTGATGCGCTGATATAGGATCCTGCTGCGGAAGTGACGCCCCTTGAGTTCCGGTCTGGAAGACCAAGCGTCCGAAGCAAACTTGCAAGCTCACTGCTTGCAGGCGCGTAGACGCCCCCCTCTGTCACCTGGGCACGTGGAAAGCCGCAGTACTTGTCGGGCAGGAAATCCTTAAGCCGATACCAGCGGTATTGTGGCTGCGATGACGCGTTGAAAACCGTCTCCTTATGCGGGGCACGAGTGCAATGCAGACTGAAGAAGCAGAAGCTGCAAGAGCAGAACAAACTGGTTAGCACTCTTCGTACGCTCTGCTGGACTGCAACCCGCCGACTGAGAGTGATGCGCTGATATAGGATCCTGCTGCGGAAGTGACGCCCCTTGAGTTCCGGTCTGGAAGACCAAGCGTCCGAAGCAAACTTGCAAGCTCACTGCTTGCAGGCGCGTAGACGCCCCCCTCTGTCACGTGGGCACGTGGAAGGCCGCAGTACTTGTCGGGCAGGAAATCCTTAAGCCGATACCAGCGGTATTGTGGCTGCGATGACGCGTTGAAAACCGTCTCCTTATGCGGGGCACGAGTGCAATGCAGACTGAAGAAGCAGAAGCTGCAAGAGCAGAACAAACTGGTTAGCACTCTTCGTACGCTCACTGGTAACACTTCCATGTGAAACCTGACAAAAAATGACCGCATCTCCACGTGGTGAATGATGTTGATTGGGGCGAAGCTCTGGTGGTGCTGATGATACTGATTTTATTGTTCATAGGTAGTGCTGATGGTGCCGATTTTTTTATTGCTCATAGGTAGTGCTGAGTTCCGGGTTGCGTTTCGACTTTATTATTACTGCTTTATGGTCGGTGAAATGCAGAGCCAGTGGTTTTCCTAGCGGATCAGCTTGGATCCGCTAGGAGCCGTGGGAACGCATCTCCACCGCTTAAGTCAACGGTCCATGTCAGAAAGAGAATGTGTTGTATGGAACGTGGTTATACGCATATGAGCATTTGACCGCAGGGCCCTCTCGTCTATAAACGTGGAGCCAATGCATGCAAAGTTTAACGCGATTATATACGTATCTGACCGCAGCGCCCTCTCCTATATAGACATTGAGCGGCTACATGCAACGTTTCATTCATTACATCCCCAGCTTTTAAGTTACTACCACATCTCAGAGCCCCCTACTCGTCCTGCAGTCGTAGCTGAGTGGTTAAGGCGATGGACTAGAAATCCATTGGGGTCTCCCCGCACAGGTTGGAATCCTGTTGACTGCGCAAACATTTTTTTTTTAGAAGACAGATGGGATGGCAATCGATGTGAGCACGGACGGACGGACGGTCGGACAAGGCTAGACCCTAAGGACCTTCGCCCTTAAAGGGTAATTGCAAAGAAAAAAAGGTGTATTTTTAAACAGCTTAATTGGGACAAGGATGTCAGAAAACAATTTTTCCGCCAAAAACAAAATTTTTTACAGCAATATTTATTGCACGAAACGGACTTTAGTTTGCGGCTATTTCGTCCGTTTTAAATCGCGCGCCACAAAGTTGGTATTATACGTCACGTAGTGGCTGCTATACGTCACGGAGTGACGTATAACAGCCACTGCGCGCGCGTTAAAAGAGCGGGAGTTTCAAATGTGGAGAAGTTGGGACCCCGACTAAATTACGTCCTGTGGCGTAAATATTGCTAGAAAAAATTTGTTTTTTCGCGGAAGATTTGTTTTGTGACATGCTTGTCCCAATTAGACTGTTTAAAAAAAAAACATTTTTTTTGCAGTTACCCTTTAATTCTTTAATTCCCTGCCGGACAGGCTACCTCCTCAGCCGCTTGCAATAAAGCCAGATTGGTAGAGGGGCGGCGGCATAACTAAGTCTATCATGTCCCAGTACAGACGTTTCCTTTTCACTTTACTTAAGTATTCCTTTGAAAATCTATTTTCGAAATACTTCACCGCTTCCGCTGTCTCTTTATAATATTGCAGAACGGGTGCCTTTTTTACTGCATCGTCATCAACGTTGGACGTCCAGCCACAAAGAGGGATAACGCTCTCCTAGCGAATGCAGTACTGCGGCGGATATTGGGGCTTCCTTGTCCCGGAAGCGAAAACCGATGCACTTTCAACTTAATGTCAAAATTAACTAGCCCTAGCCTGCCTTCGTGGGGGCTGATGAAAATATTAGTGCGGCGCGTCCTTTGAAAACAAGAATTCCACACGAAAGTCGCGTATACTCTTTGAATTTTTTGCACTTCACTGTTCTGACAAGGCACAACACGTGCCGAGTATCATGCACAAGAGAAGAAAACCACATTACAAATATAACTTCGATTTAAGAGAGAGATATTTCTTCCTTGCCATTCCTTAGCTTTGGCTCTAACGGCCTGTAGTCTCGTGCCACCTTCGCCGCTGCCCAACTTTGTTCGGTCTAGGCTGACCCCTAAGTAATTTGACAACGAGACAGTTCATGGAACTCCCATGCATAAGTCGGGCGTGGACTTCCATGGCCCCAGCCAAGACCCTGACGATTTTGTTGTGTTAATTTCGGCCCCCGACACACTGCAGAACTCTTTTATGTGCCCGAGTGCAAGTCGTAGTTCTGGCCGCGACGTACACATTACGCTCACATCATGTAGGCTAGAAGCTTGACATGCGACACAGCCAAGCCGGCCCCTCGTATATTTACGTCACTAAGAATCGCCCTACAGACACCCCTGTCTGACCGATGAAAAGACTGGGATTGACGTGGTTTTACGACAGTTTACTAAGAGGCGCGTCCGTATATCCTTGTAGCACATCTTTACATACCGCAATAGTCGGTTCCCCACACCGCTGTGCTCTAGTAATAAAAATAAAAATTAGTGTGATACCTTGTCAAATGCCTTTTTTAAATCAACTTGCAGCACAGCTATCGGCATTTTTATTGCTTCTGCAGTTATACGCATTATATGGAGGTCTGAACCAATTGGCGTGTTTTAAACCCGTGTTTCGTGCTCCCCAATGACCGTTTGCAGGGCGCTCTCGAGGCGCTTGCTTAGTATCTTGGCGAGCATTTTATAATCAACCGTTAGCAAACTCATTGGCCTATAGTCGTCGGCCGATCGAATATTGTCGGTTCCAATTTTCTTTTGTATTGACACTGTTACCGACTGGCTCATGGAGGGTGGGAGAAGTTGTCTTTTCATAATGTTTGCGTAGACCTCGCAAATGATCGGCGCTATTTGCTCTGAGCACGTTTTGTAGAACGCCGCTCCAAGCCCGTCCACGCCTGGTGACTTACGAGGTGCTAATCTTTTAATTGCTCCCATTAGTTCAACCGTGATGTCTTGATTTACCATTTCTGACACTGATTTTTCTACTTGCGGCATTAATTTAAGAAACTTTTTTAATAGATGATCATTGGAATTTCACTTTACTTTAAATAGCTCATCGTAAAATTTGACGAGTTCACGTTCGATATCTTTTTGGCGAGTAACAAGAACTTCCCCAACTCTTAAGGCCGTGATTTTATTTTTCGTTGCTCGTTCACGTTCTTTCGTATTAAACACTTTCGTAGGCTCTTCGTCTCGCTTTAGTGTTTGCATTCTGCACCGAATCATTGCACCTCTGCATTCTTCCTCTAGCTTAGATAGTAGCCTACACTTGCATTCTTTTATGTCGTCTCCAAAACATCCCGAAGTCTGATTTTTAGCGTGAATAAGCAGTGATAGAGTGCAGGCGAGCTGGTAATTAATCGACACCTTGGAAACCCTGAGATGGGGAACGATAAAAAAACGGACGAACACAACAAAAACTCAAACGCAGCTGAATTTTATTGATATCAACACACCAATAAATAGACTTTCAGACAAATGAAAAAGAGAAAGGGAAAAAAGAACTCAAACGCAAAACCAGACGACCAACGAGTTCGCCCCAGACAGCCCGAGCCACTCCCCGGCTCCAACACTTTCGCAAAGGGAGCCGACCTCCCGAACAACAACAACCCGAAGGTCGACACACACCGCGACCTCCAAAACGCTAAAGCCTAATCTTCATTTCCTACTTCCAAGCAAACGCTTCCCGATTTTCTTCCCCCACTCACCCCCCCTCCAAGTTTGCAAAGCCCCCCTCACACAAGCAAAAACTCTTTCATCCGATTACCAATAACCAAGGACGGCTGGCTCACACAATTCCCCCACTCGCGAATGCACAAGGTCTCCTTAATTAACCTTCTAAACAATTCTTTTTTGTTACAGAGAACGGAAGTTTCACCCCAAAGAGGGGAGCAATTATTACAAGAACCAACATGATTTGCCAACTCCGAACTCTGGGCCCTATTCCTTACATTTCTTTTATGTTCCGCAAGACGGTCATTCAAACAACGCCCTGTCTGACCGACATAACACAATCCGCAGTCAAAGGGGATCTTGTATACCACCTCTGCGACACAGGAGACCGAGGGATCTCTGTGTTTTTTCCCGCAACATCCCTCATGTCTGAAGGTAAACAGGGTCAGCCTGCTAAAAGAAAGTCCGTCTTAAAAACCACATTAACGTTAAATTGAATATATCGAAATGTGTCTATATCAGGTTCACAAGAAAAACGAATTTCTTCCCTTCTTCATACACCATTGGTGGATTGCCCCTCATCCTTTTAAATGAAACTAAATATTTAGGAGTTATTTTTTCGTCAAATTTAAGTTGGAATAAACATGTTGACCATATAACCACCAAGGCTAGTCGATCGCTAGGTTTCATTAAACGTAATTTTAGATTGGCCTCCTCGTCACTGAAAGAAACCTTATATTTTTCACTTGTTAGATCAGTTCTTGATTATGCGTGTACAATCTGGGACCCCTATAGGTTCAACTTGGAGGAGCAGATTGAAAAACTACAGAACCGTGCTGCAAGGTTTGTTACGGGAAATTACGATTTCAGGACAAGTGTAACTGAACTGAAGTCATCGCTGGACTGGAGGCCGCTGAGGCACAGACGTCAGTGCCTTCGTCTAAAACTTCTGCATAACATCTTCCATAATAATACTGGTATATGCAAATCAACACATCTTCTAGAACCTGCTTATGTGTCTTTAAGGGTTGACAATTCAAAAAAGATCCATCCATATAAGTGCAGAACTGATGTTTTTAAATTCTCTTTTTTTCCACGGTCTGTTGAGGATTGGAATAAGCTTCCTAATGACATTGTAGAAACTTTGCTGCCAGAGCTGTTCTTTGAGAAAATTCAATCAATTGTTTAAATTTTCATATGATTTAGTCTTTATAAGTGTAGTAGTGTTTTCTTCTTTTTTTCATGTATAACGATGTATATTTTGTATGTTATTTTTGTGCCCCCCCTACTGTAATGCCTTCTAGGCGATGTAGGTACTCTAATAAATAAATAAATAAATAAAAAATTTTGCACCCAAAGCTTTTAAGCTATGAGAAAAACCATGAAAATAAGGAACCACAGCAAAGGTTCCACCTTGAACCTTCTCAGCGGTCACCGAAGCGCGTACAAGCAGTCTACGTGCACTAGAAACGATAAAATCTAAACTATAGCCCGCCGACAGTAGACGTTTAATTTGAACGCCGAAAGCGTTCCCGACAGAATGAAAACAAGATTTCGTCAGTGCACTGCCAATTAGTGATCTCACCACCCCCCATTTAACAAGTTTAGAATGAGCACTTCATCTAGAAAGAACTTTCTTCACGGTTTCCCTCCCATCAGACCAACAAAGCCCCTTTTTGTTCAATAGTTGCAAGTCCAAAAACTGCAACTTCCCGTCTTTCGCTGACTCAGAGGTGAATTTCAATTCCGGTGCAGCGGTCAAAATAAAGACAAAGATCTCAGTAGCGGAAAGCTGATTCGGAGCACAAACCAAGATGTCATCAACAAACCTCCGAACCAAAACCCCTTCAACACCCAAAGAGCCTACAAAATCCGTTATTTTCTTGTCCAGAGTGTTACGATAAACCTCGGTCAACACCGGGGCCACCGCCGAACCAATGCACACACCTTTCCGCTGTATATAACAGTCACCTTTAAAGTTAAGCACTGTTGCCTTCAGATAGCACGTCAGAAGTTCCATTAGCGCATCTACCGAGATACCCGCTTTGGCCTGAAATGAGACTAAATTTTTTTCTAGAAGCTCCCTAACCCTTTCGAGCAACAACACGCTATTTAAAGAATAGTATAAATCTTTGATGCCCAAGGACATCAACGTGCACGGGCTCCGATGCAGGGGAGAAATACCCTCGATTAGTTCCTCCGAGTTCCTAAGGGCAATACTGCCCTCTAGACTGACATGACCCAAACATCCCTGAATGAAAACCGCAAGCGACTTTTGCCAAGACCCATTTTCGTAAATTACCACCCGGAAGGGGAAATCTACTTTATGATCTTTTACCAAAAACGTTAAGCCGAAAGACGAGCGTGAAGCGCCCCTTACTCTGTTTAGCGTGGCCGTGATCTCCTCCTCCACCAAAATCTTACACACATCCCGTTTTAAAATCGCAACATTCTCGTCACTCTTCACAAATAACTCAGAAACAGCCACCAAAGCTTTCTCATTGAAAATACCATCCGGGAGCACTGCAAACAAGCCACTCTTGTCAGTCTGGAGCAGAGTCAAAGAATTATCTCTCAACTCCCTTTTCAAAGCCGACACTCTCCGGAAATTTCTTTGTTCAACCGGGAAAGACGAATCCACCAGAACACTCGGCTTGCTCAAGGATTGATTTACAAAAGTCGTTCTATCCTCCGGGGTAGAAATTTTGGTACTAATAGCATGCACGTTTGAGCACAAATCAAACCGTGAGGGTTTCACATCTAGGCAAAACTTTTGACCTTCATTTAAAATTGCTTGAGAACTCTGAGACACTACAACACTTTCAGGATTGAAAAAAACGTTCCACAGAAGCCGATAAAGCTAACCTTTTCTTCGTGGAGTCTTGTTTCTTCAAGACCTCTCTTTTCTTGGCAGCCCACAAGGAACGAAAGCTTGCGAGCCGAAGAGAGTTCCAGCTGTCGAACTCCACAGAACTGCGGAATCCCTCACCCAACACACCTTTCCACAACACATCAGAGAGCTCAAAGAGCTCGCGAAGTTGCTCACCTGCCACATTCCGAGACGCCTTCAGGATCCGCTTCTGGTGCCGCCAAGGGAGACTCCGCTGAGTCAGATAGCCGAAAAGGCTGGGATCCACAAACTTCTTCCTTAGGCAGAGCCCAAAGTAGCTCACATCCGTCTGGAGGTCACTCAGTCGCTGACCAATCTTGCACAGCGTTAAAAACGCCAAGGCTCGTTGAGAAGGTGGTGGAAGGTTTGACACAAAAGAAGGAGAAGGGAAGACAAAACCTGCTTCAGGTAGTAGAATTGTAAGCAGTGATAGTTTACATACAATTGTTCGTCCGTTTTTTATCGTTCCCCATCTCAGGGTTTCCAAGATGTGAATAAGCGTTCTTAAAGTTTCTGTTAGAAGTTTCTTTTCCGCTCTTTTTTTCCTCGCCTTTTCCTGCCCGACTGATATCAGCTTCATTTTAATCTCCTCTTTTAACCGTTCCCGATACATGGCATTCATTGCTTGTTTCTCGGTTCATTTTTGATAAGCCCTTTCACTTCCTTGACCCCCTCGTCATCGTCAAGCAGACTTTCGTTGAGTTTCCACGATTGCCAACAAGGGTCCTGTCTCGTTAGTGCGCTCTTTCAGAACCGCACGGCGACCAATGCGTGGTCGGAAAAGGCCAGTGGTTCAACGTGATAAGCGGTAGCCACTTTTGCTATGTCACTCGACGCGTACACCGGAACTAAACGCAAATGACAGTTTCCTTGCCAGTGCGTATAGCCGGGATCAGGGGCGTTTACCACTCCAGTAATGTCTTGCAAGTCATGAACTGTAAGGAGTTTCCGAAGCACCGCCAAACTCGAGTCTTGCCTTAGGCCCTGCGAGCAATCTTTTGCGTTTAAAATACAAATAAATTCGCCGCCCACTATCACCTTGACAGTTGTGTCAATGTACTGCGCTAAGTTGTCGAAATAGGCCCTTCTTTCTGCCGTGTCATTTGGAGCGTGCACGGACACGACCCGCGGCCCACCCGGATACGAACTGCCCTACGCTTCCCTCTCACCAAAGCTCCAACCGTCATCCCGCCGAAATTTGGACCCGACCGTAGCATTGTATAAACGTTTGCCCATCTGGAACTCTTTCTACGCTTCTTTGGAAACTTCAACCGTCATCCCGCCGTTTTTGAAACTTAGACTCGACCGTAGCATTGTATAAATACCCCCCGCGTTCATCTGTAAAAGTTCTTCCTGACGAAGGCCGGACTCCGGCCGAAACGTTGAAGATTAAATCGTCCGTTGTTGCTTTTTTCACCAAGGGTTTTTTCTTCCCAGTTATATATATATATACATATATATATATATATATATATATATTGTGGGGATTTTATACAGGACTTCGGCGACGACGCGGATGGCGCGGGAGAAACGAGCGCGGGGCCGAAGCACGGGGCGCGAGGCGCGTGACTGCGAAAGGGCAGTGCAGCCATGGCGGCGCAAGCCACGGAACACCGGGCTCGAAGAATAAAGATGTCTCCATCATGACTTGGCCCCTTTCTCCGGACAGGTGGTGAGCGAGAATACCACAAATGGCGCCCAACGTGGGGCCAAGTCATGATGGAGACGGATCTCTTACTTATTACATTGTCCCGGTCCATTGTTCTCAAACAACTCTGCCTCACCTATATATATATATATATATATATATATATATATATATATATATATATATATATATATATATATATATATACAGGGTGTTTCAAGAAAAGTGGACAAATTCGATATTGCGAAAACTATGCGTCGTGGCAAAAAAGGCTTGTGTCGATTTGGTCCTGGCCAGGGGCCTATTTAGAAAAATTATAAAAGTCCGGGATAATTGGATGGTTAATTATTTTTGCGCAATCAACTTTTTAATATTGTGTTTAAGGGTATGCTTTGAATTGGAAAATTGCCCAGCATCATCGAAAAAGAATAAATCAAAAAATTGCAGAACGATAGAAGGCACGCGAAGCATTTTACGGCTTTCTGAAAAACCGCACAAATTCGACGGGTTTTTAAGTTTCGGTTTGCTATCGGAGCACATTTCGGCCCCAACGGCACCGCGCCCAGTGGAGAAATAGTGCAACCAACCTCTGCTGCACTGTCCTCGCGCAACTCAGCAGAGGCTGGTAGCACTATTTCTTCACGGGGCGCGGTGCAGTCGGGGCCGAGATGCGCTCCGATAGCAAACCGAAACTTAAAAACCCGTCGAATTTGTGCGGTTTCTCAGAAACCCGTAAAATGCTGCGCGCGCCTTCTATCGTTCTGTAATTTGTTGATTTAGTGCTTTTCAGTAATGCTCAGCAAGAGTTTAATTGAAACCTTGCCCTTGAACACATTATTACAAAAGTTATAGTTACGCAAAAATAATTAACAATCTAATTATCCCGGACTTTAATAATTTTACTAATTAGGCCCCTGGCCCAGGACCACAACGACACACGCCTTTTTTGTTGCGACGGTAGTTTTCGCAATATCAAATTTGTCCACTTTTCGTGAAACACCCTGTATATATATATATATATATATATATATATATATATATATATACAACACGGGCACTTCACGTCATCGTACGTAGGTCTCCGAGGTGGAAATAAACGAACATATGCAGACGAATAATAATAATAATCTTTATTGGCTCAGGAGAGCCGTACTTAATCCAATGAATCAAAGAATCAAAGTTTTCAGGAACCCGCCGAAAGCCAAAAATCGGCGGAGCCAGGATTTGAACTCTGGGCCTCCCAAAGTCGGGTGTGCTAACCTCTACACCACTCCACCTTGGCTTTCTGGCGTTTCCTAGGGAGCCTTCACGTGCGCTTTGCTTGGGGTGATGACATCTGGCCATTTTGTTTCGAACGGTTATTTTTATTTTTTGTTCTGAAGCGCGTGAAAGGGCGTGTCCCTGCACGCGCTCGTGGCGCTGACTGTGCTACGGCGACATTTTATTTCCTGCAATTTCTTTGTATTTTCCCAGTGAGCGCGTGCTGTCGGCATCGGGTACTACAAACGATGGCATCACCCTAAACAGAAGGACATTGAGGCACCCTAGCGTTTCCTATCTGTCTTATTAATGCAAAAGAAACGAAATGTATCCATTCGGAGGTGTTCTGGAAACACACGCCGCCGCGTGGAACGCGGTACGACGCTTGGTGTCACGTGGTACGTGCTCGTTTGTGCTCCAGAAATCCTCCCACTGTTTGTCTCGTCACGTGTACATGTAGTAGTCTTCTTTGTTTATGAGCTTTAGAGACACGGTATCATCATCATCTGCGAGAATCAAGAGCCACGTTATTGAATACACAACACGGGCACTTGACGTCATCGTACGTGGTCTCCGAGGGGGAAATAAACGAACATATGCAGATGAATGAACCGTACTTAATCCAATGAATCAAAGAATCAAAGTTTTCAGGAACCCGCCGAAAGCCAAAAATCGGCGGAGCCAGGATTTGAACTCTGGGCCTCCCATTGTCCTGTCGGGTGTGCTAACCTCTACACCACTCCACCTCCGATTGGATACATTTCGTTTCTTGTGCATTAATAAGACAGATAGGAAACGCCAGAAAGCCAAGGTGGAGTGGTGTAGAGGTTAGCACACCCGACCGGACATTGGGAGGCCCAGAGTTCAAATCCTGGCTCCGCCGATTTTTGGCTTTCGGCGGGTTCCTGAAAACTTTGTTTCTTTGATTCATTGGATTAAGTACAGTTCATTCATCTGCATATGTTCGTTTGTTATATATATATATAATATATATATATATATATATTATATATATATATATATATAATAAACAGAAGACATGCCAAGCTTATCAGGTTACACGGCAACAGCGTAGGCACCGACCCATCGATTGGTCCCGAGCTGGACACCAAGCTTGCCTTGATACAGTGATTGGACAAAATAAGTCTCGGCCTAACGGTAGTTCAGCCCTGTGTAACTGTTGTGCATTCATCAGCCGCGCTTGGCCGTAGTGTGGTGTCGTCGAAACTTAAATGTAAAGGCCTTCTGTCGTCCGGGTGATCTAAACCACCCATTCCCATTATTAGAATCATAAAAATTACGTCATAGGTGAGTTTTTTGGGAGTATTTTAGATTTTTGTTGCAACTACGAGCTTTGTACCACATAAACGTATTAATACATTTTATAGTGAGCGGTTGCGGCATTCGGCTGCCGTCAGAGTTGTCTCGACTCTCGACATCTTGTGCACGTCGTCTTTTCCATTTCTTTTTTGCCACTGCAGAAAGTGCAAGAAGCTTCTTTTGACTTTTTGGTTTCAAAATTCGTAAATAGAACGTCCACACTTGATAGCGTTATTCGCCTCCGATTTCGGTATATAAGCTGCCTTCCTTTTGGCCTTTACGCCTTGACCTTTCCGGAGGTATCGTCACTTCTCTATCTTTGAAGAACTCGCAGCATTGAGCTCGCTGCCTATTGAATCAGCCGCAGGATTACTGCACCGAATGTTTTGATGATTTTTTTTTTAATTGTATAACACGCGGCTGCGGTTTCCCCTTGTCTCCGCTTTTGATCTTTCCCTTCACAGTTTGAATTCTCTTGAACCACAATCCAGAAGAGCGTTGCAAATGTGCGCTTACCACTCACTGTAAAACATACGTTCCATCATACGGTGAAAATAAAGTTTGTAAAGCAGATGAAAAAAAGCAAACCTTTAACTCCTTAAACGGAGTCCAGAAAGCTATAGCCATGTGTCCAAATGTAGCTTCCGACGGCAGTCTGCATAGGCCCTTGTGTCTTTTAACCTTCAAATTTGAATATTTTTGCGTAGGCGGAGGAGGTGTATTTTCCAGCCTTATTATAGGATATTGCACCTTCGAGGGAACTCTACAATTGAACTGCAATTAAAGGTTAAGGCAAACTATTGGGACATCAGTTCGTGGTCACCACAAGCAATTGCCGAAGCTGCCTTCTTATACAGGGGATCCTCGAAGCGCATACTAAGCCTTTGTCAATATGGCGCAATTCATTAATGGAGACTTTTTCTCTATTCAGTGAGCGGTGTTTTGCTTACATTTACTCAGACAAGGGAGTTGTTTTTTATTTAACGTTGAGCTCTCATCTGAGAATGTGGATCGCCAACAATTAACCCCCCCCCCCCCTCTCCCGCCGCCGTAAGTTATTCTAAAGGTTACTCTGCGATTCTGATTATTATATATCTACTGTGGTCAAGTGTGAAGTTCGACTTGTACAATGAACTCTTCTACTTGCAACTAATAACATTTCGCCACGTCATTCAACCAACGTAAGAACTGCAAGCTGGGCGTTTTTCAGCATAAACATTTCTTACGCATTCACTTACTACGGGAAAGAGTGACGCAATAAGCGTAATCCGGTGACGTATGAACACGGCAAGAGGTGAATTGGTGGAAACTATTATTATAGTATCTAGTAATATTATTTCGGAGGAAGTCACCAGAGATTGTACCGCACGCACGATACCGAGTAGCAAGTTATTCGTTCCGACGGATGACAGCAATTTCATCACGCATTAGGGTCGTTAAATCTGCGACAGAATCATGTTGCTGCTCACAGCGTTGGCACTTGGATCATGTGTATCAGAGAGTGTTTCTTGGACGACGCCGGAGCCTCTTCCCGTTTTTAACTATTCGGAGATAATTCCTGCTCTACAGTCACACCAGAATGCGTGGGAGGTAAGCTGTTTTGCGACGGCTTTCATTGCTGAGATATTCCTTTCTATTTTCCCCGATAACGAGTTTTGCTTCGCGTATGTTTATGGTCGTTCTAATCTGCTAAATACGCAATCTTATCAGCTTCTGTCGAAGTAATAGGACACTCGCGACCCGTCACCCTCCGCATTTCTTATGCTATCAAATCTTATATGTAGAATAATTTATTTTAGAAGCAAATCGAGTGCAATGCGTTTTCTGAAAAGCTGTTGGTACATTTGAAACTTTTGTCAATGCCTTTTTTAGTCTACGCCTTGTTTAGGTGCGTGCCAGTTAATAGAATTGATAGAAATTGGTTCGCGCTACGCTTGTGAAAACCGTGTCGAAATTTTGTCCTCATTGCACATTGAGAGTAAAGTCGGTAAGTCCCAGAATGTCTTTGTGTGTTGGAAGCTGTGCAAGCGATAAAATAGCTTTATACCAACTTTATTTGTGTGTATATAGCTATGAAATAAACGGTCAATGCAACTGGTGTACAATTCGCCAGCTGATTTGATTTCTAGCATAACTATGCACCAATTAAATGCCGCTAAATTTAGCAATGAACCTAGCATTAGAACACGTCAGTCTTGTAGGCGTTACTGAAAAAAGTAACAGATTACAATTACATTGGCTTTATTAAAAAATGTAACTAATCACAGTAATCCATTACTGGATTAAAAAGTAATTGAAACATTATCACGAAGTACTTGATTACTTTTCACGTTACTTTTTAACTTTTTATTACGAAATTAAAAACGCACGCATGTGTTCAAAGTGGTTACATTTTCCTTCTTGTTGTCATTTACACCCTGTTAAGCTTCAACAGCAGTTGTCGTTCGATGTTATCGTCAGTCATCTTCCCACGTTTTCTGGTGGAGATATCTGCCGCGGCACTGAAGAACCTCTCGTCGGACGCGATTGAGGGAAGAGCGGCGTCGTAGCGCTCAAACACTTTGCGTAACAGCTCGTGGTTGCGCTGTGCTTCGACGGACGCCTCCGAGTCGCCTAGGAGCGAAGCGCTTCGCTTTTCCGACCGCCTGTCCAAAACCGCTTCAAGTGGTCGCATTGAAAAATCTTCAAATAAATCGTCCGTGGACGGACTCCCCGGAGCGTCCGCAGAGACGGCGATCTAGAGTACGCTCTGTGCAAGCACTCACTGGTGATTTTTTTAAAATTAACGGAAGGGGATAGGGGCGTTGGTAGTGGCTAGATAAGGTCAAGGCAGAACACAGTCGTCTATGCCGCGGCAAACACGGATAATAACAACACGTACACACGAAACGAGGCATCCTCGACAGCTCAACAGACCAAACTTCGCTGAGCGCGTTGACAGTCTAATACTTCTTGTATCTTGGTATCTTTTTTTAGTTGCTGAGGGGCAAAAAAAGTGCCCAACATCGTTGCAACAAGGACGAGTGACGCAGGGGATGACAGAGCGATTTTTCACTTAAAAAACTAAACTCAATACTTTTAGCAGGTTCGGAAGTACATAATTGATTGCTTTTATTTGATCATAGAAACTAGTATTCGGAATAGAGCAAACGTTATGACAAAAAAAAAGTAATTTAAGCTTTTGAACGATCCAGTATAATGTAGTTGATTACACGTGCACGCAATAAGTTACTTATAACTCGTTACGTACAAGAATGAAGCACGTTCTTTTAATTTTGTTTTCCTTAGTTTGTTACGAGCAACGAAACTTTGGTGATGAGGTACAGAAACTTCAACACCGACGAACAAGGACTGAATACCAGGGGTTGCGTCACTGTGAATAAGATTCAACAAGATGATTCAAAACATACCGTGCTTCATCGCATCACGTCTTATGACAAATCGAGTCAGAAAACGTAAGTAAGCGAATTTCTGTCAATTTTTTCATCATGTAGCGAAGCTGGTTATTAACGCATGTTACAAAAGATTGACTCTTTTCTTTTATTCACCTCAAAAGTGTCTAATCCGTGAGGTTTGTGTGTGCTATTTTGCACAATAGCAAACTGTAGAATCACCCGTGATTGCGGTGACGACAGAAAAAGAATGTTTTTGTTTGCAAATTGGCTAATTTTGTATGTCGAAATTCCACTTTTACATTTAATTCTCGCGTATTATACATAACTAGAACAACCTTCAAGAAGTGAATCAGAACTCATTCCCTGCTAAGTTAATTTTAGAAGAGCCACCTTACACATTCAATGGTTTGTTGTTAGTGTTGCTCTCTGCTCGTACTAGAGCGAAAGCTTTAAGGAGCTCGTGTCGCAGAAAACCCGGCGTGGGTGGCGGACGGGAAAATCCTGATTGGTCGATAAGGTATGGTATGGCGGGAATTCTAATGAACCCGAAAGCTCAAGTGGCGTCACACGTGGAAGGAAAGTGATTAAAACAGGACATGTAACGCGAATTAAAGTTCGCCGCATGTCTCAATTGATTTTACAGTATAAAGTAATTAATTTGCCTTAAAGAAAAACTCCGAAGAACTTTAGGTGGAGTCGGGATTCTAACCCACGGCCCTTCGGTTGAGGTCCAGAAACGCTACCGATTATGTTGGACGCCATGGGAACGAGCGGGGGTTTATATGTCTAGCTATCGCGTTCCACACTTAAAGGCGAAGCTTAAAGGGAAATTAAAGCAGTTCTTTATTAAAAACAAAAACAAAAAAAACACTTAAATTGTTTTGATTCGGCTTCCGGAATTACGAATATCGACATTATTTTTTCTCAGTTTGGTGCATGGAGGTTAGAGAAAATATTTTTTGAAGTACCGTTGAAGCCCCTCCTTCCCGGAGTGTGACGTCATATGCAGAGTTTTCGGAATATCCGCTCTCGCGCATCTTCAGCGCCTATCAAAGCTATACACGCGCACTCTTGTAATTTTCAAAACGGTCAGAAAAAGCCGTCACGACTGGTGTGTGAGACAATATACCTGGCAAGCTTGCAATTGCACGCGCTGTCCACACGAGCGACACGCGCTTGGCGGCCGAAATATCTGCGTATGGCGTAACGACTGGTCGGGGTCTTTTCATGTTTTCTCGCGTTTAGTTACATCTCCGGGAAAAATCAACGTGATATTCAGATTCACGGGATAAAAATACTCGAGAAATCATCACTAACTGGTTCTTTTCAATAACTTCTTTAGCTTCCCTTTAAGCGTCCGCAGGTATTTTTTGTATTGTTTTATATTGTGACAGTGATTGCTATTATCTTCTCTTATAACTTCTGCATTCACTTTCTAACCCCTTCAGAACCCAAAACAAGAGTTTATTAGAAAACATCCCCAATAGCGCTGGCTGTTCGACTTACCTTGCCGTGAATATTGAACATCGTTGCGTCTTACACCCTAAAAACATTACTCTGAAGTTACTCGTTTTCAATGGTGAATGTCTAAACAATATTTATTATTTTTTTGATCACGATCTACAGCGAAAACCGCCCCAAGAACACAAACAAATGATGGCGCATCATCTACGGAGTGACGGAGCTTTTTTGGGCTGTCCTCTCATTTGAGTCACAAGAAAAATACTAACGGTTTTCTATTAATATTGAGGACGAAAAGTCAGAGTATACACCAACAAAATGCTTATCAACATGCCCGCGTTCGCCAAAACCATGGACGACTTGCTAGAAACAGCGACTCAGCTGAGACTGGGGAAAAAAGCACCGCCAAAGCCAGCCCACCAGCTGAGCGGGACTCAAACCGCGTCTCAAGACGCTCGTGCGACCCAGCTTTTGCAGTGCTTTCTTTCACCCAATCTCAGCTGAGACGCTGTTCTAGCAAGCCAGCCCAGGTGTGGGCGCAGCGCGTACCCAGTCAACAAGATTCGCGTGAGATAAAGCGTTTTGCACGCGCAGTGCCGACAACAGCGCCACCGCATCGGACGGAAGTCATAGTTTAGTTGGTGTATAGACCTTTTCGACGAGGGCACCGCCATCTTTAATGTGGTCCCTTCTCGTAAGGTCGAAAACCAACAACCAACGTTACTAGATTACCTCAGTTGTGGAACTCCCACGAAAGGGGGTACCCCCTCTCACTCAATGCAATTCCCCTCCCGTCGTTCGAAGCGCCATCGAGATTTTTGTTTACGAACTGTGTGTTCCATACAGTATGAAGAAGCGCCATCTAGACGCTGCGCTTTGAAACATACGTTCCCATAGAATACACTGCAGTTACCAAAGCAGCCGTCCGGCGTGTCGAACGACGGGAGGCGAGTCGTGGTGAGTGAGGGGAGCACTGCTCGTGCATGCATGCAGCGTCTATGAGCAGTTTTGTAACTGAGCTAATCTCATTACGTTGGCGAAAACACTGTTTTGCCGTCGCCACGCCAATAGATGACATTCAGCTCATAAGCGTAACCGTCATACATCCTTGTTTCGCCTCCCTGCTATTTTTTCTTCTATTTACAGGTTGAAATGTTTTGTTCTTCTTTTTTTGTCGCCGATACCGGATACGCCTACTAGGCGGCTAAGGACGAGAGTAAACGAAAAAACGTCTATAACTTGCAGGAGTAGATGAAATAGAGGCAAAACATGAGCGGAGTTGGGCATCACTTTTTTTTTTTGTTTTGCAGATTTTCCTTCAACAAATCTTATACTGTCGTCCCATCAACAGGATACAGCACGAGAAACGTCATGATGACGAGAGTCTGTGAGTCAGACAACATATATGTGAAACTCAAAGAAAGCCTATTTTAACACACCCGAATATTTGAGTGCTACCCAGTGTGACGATAAGAACTACTTAGCCTGTGATAAAATATTTGCTATATAGTCATTGACATCTTAAGAAACGCAGAGCTTCGCTGCTCTAGTTCCCGCACCTTACCTCGCGGTTTATTCTTTAGCATTGTACTCCGCTAATGCCACGGTCAGCAATGGCAGTTTAGTAGTGAGAAGATGCTCGCCACCCTGTGTTTCGATAATGAGAATCCCACACACTGTGTTTCTCGAAATGTCGGTGGCTACACGCTAAAAAAAAAAAAAAAGAGTTATGGCAAATTGCTCGGCAATTTGTTCTGCACACGAAAACCTTCTGACGTTGAGCTATTTCCCTCGCACCTAAACTTTCGAGTGTATAGGTCTGATAGAAAAACTAGAAAAGGAGGGGGTGTACTTTTGGCCATAAAAGACCATATACCATCTCGGCTAATACCGCTTACCACTGACCTAGAAGTTGTTTGGGTGTATCTTTGCACAACGCCTTCCGTAATAATGGGTGTGTGTTACAGGCCGCCGGATAATAAGAGAGATTTTGTTATTGAACTGCATAAATGCCTTTCTGAACTCGCATGTAAATATTCTAACGCTTTAGTTACCCTTTTTTGGTGATTTCAATTACCCAAATATTGACTGATCTACTATTTGTTCTAGCTGTGCATTTTCTCAAGAGTTTGTTGACCTTTGTTTAGATTTTAGCTTATCAAATGTTATCACTCAACCCACTAGAATTACCAATCGCTGCAGCAACGTACTCGACCTATGTTTAAGCAATGACCTTTCACTCTTCAGTAACGTCACATACTTACCCAGCATTAGCGACCATCTCGTCATTGAGCTAACATTCTCCATCACTACTCCTAAGAAATTAGGTTATTGCAAATTCATTCACGATTACGCGAGAGCCGACTACGCATCTATCAACACCAACCTCGAAGAATTTTATCACATATTCTCAGTTAACTTCGCAGAAAGGACGGTCAATGAAAACTGGATTCTCTTCAAATATAGACTAACATCCCTAATCAAACGTTTCGTTCCACTCACTCGAATTATATCCGATAACACTAACCCTTGGTACGATAAAACAGTTCATTGTCACTCCAACAGGAAAAAAAGAGCTTATACGAGGGCAAAGGCTCTTAACACTAACGCATCTTGGAACGCCTATCACGAATGCGCTAGGGCCTACAAATCCGCGATTCATGAAGCCAAATCCAAATTTTATACTCATGACCTCCCCAACATTTTAACCAATAAACCTAAAAAGTTTTGGAAAGTAATTAACCCAGCACTCTCTCTTCCATTACAATTCGTTGACGAGTACGGCCTTCCACTTTCTGACGAACATAGTGCTCTTGAAACTAACAACTTTTTTAGCTCGATCTTTACCAATGAAGACTTGTCAAGTATGCCCAACTTGTGCCAACCCCTTCAGCCTCCTATGAATCCTATCATGATCGACCACTCTGGTGTACTAAAGGCCATTGATCAGCTGAAGATGTCTTCTAGCTCTGGCGACGACCAAGTAAACTCCAAAATATTAATAAATACTAAACACGTCTCTTCAATTTTCCTCTGCGACATTTTCTCGCAGTCTCTTCAACTTTCTGAAATTCCATGCGATTGGAAAATCGCTAACGTCATCCCCGTTTACAAAGCAGGTGATCGCCAACTAATCAACAACTATCGCCCCATCTCGCTCACCAGTGTGTCGTCTAAACTCTTAGAGCATATACTCTATTCTAACATAATAAACTTTCTAGACTCCCACAACCTTCTTTTCGAGCATCAGCACGGCTTTCGCAAGTCATACTCATGCGAAACGCAACTAACAGCTTTTCTTACTGACGTTTACTCAAACTTTGATTCTAATAAGCAAACTGACGCCATATTTATTGATTTCTCCAAGGCATTTGACAGGGTTCCTCATCAACGTCTCTTACTGAAACTTAGAAATATTAATATCTATCCCTCAGTCGTCAAATGGATCTCCGAATTCCTCACAAATCGCACCCAGTACTCATCTATTAACAACACCAAGTCTACCACCTGCACTGTAACCTCCGGCGTCCCCTAGGGAACCGTTCTTGGCCCCCTTTTATTTTTAATATACGAGTACATTAATGATCTCTACCTCAACATCTCCTCTTCAATACGTCTGTTTGCCGACGACTGTGTAATTTATAGACCTATTAATTCAAACCACGATAATCAAATTTTGCAGAATGACCTCGCACTTATAACTCAGTGGTGCCACAAATGGCAAATGACTTTAAACTTTAATAAATGTAAATCTCTATCATTCACCCGCAGTTCACATGTTTCATCCTTTTCTTATCACCTTTCCACTATCCCAGTAGCTACCTGTTCCTCATATAAATACCTAGGCGTTCACCTGACCTCTGATCTGTCATGGACTACTCACATAAATGCTGTCACTGCCGATGCTAACCGTACTCTCGGATTTCTTCGCCGTAACCTCAGACTAGCTACACCTGCAGTTAAACTACTAGCTTATACAACCTTGGTCAGATCTAAACTTGAATTTGCTTCATCCATATGGTCACCATGGCAATCATATCTAACTAACAACCTTGAATCCGTTCAAAACAGAGGTCTTAGTTTTATTTACTCTGACTATTCCCCATACACTAGCATATCAGGATTACGCAAAACAGCTAACCTTGACTTCCTTTCTTTACGTCGAAGGGTGTCACGTCTCACTCTTCTTCACAAAATCTTTTACCACAACAACCATCTAAAAGATTCTCTTCTATCACCTCCCTACCGTATTTTCCCTCGTTTTGACCACTCATGTAAACTGCGCTCAATTACTTCGTCATCTGTCTCTTATAAAATGTCGACTCTACTATCTGCTATTGACGATTGGAACTCATTACCTGACCTCATTGTAAACATGACTGACACTAACAAGTTTGCTGCAGCCGTTAACCTCTTTCTTTCTGAAATACAAGTATAGGTTACAGCGTGTTTTTTATTAACCATTTTTGTTGATGTTTTTATTGTGTTCACTTCCTTGTATAATGCCCCCTGGGGCCCTCAAGGAAAAATAAATGATGATGATGATAATCACGTGACATCAGGTCACGTGACATCATTTTTTCCACTAAATTTAGCGGAGAATATGAATTGATGTGTAGGTCACGCGACGTGAATTTTCTCGCTTAATTTTGAGGAGAAACTAACTTCCGATTAGGTCACATGGAATCGGGTCAGGTGACGTCAATTTGCCCGCAAAATGTAGCGGGGAAACTGAATTGGCGAGTAGGTCACGGGAAGTTAATTTTCTAGCTAAATTTCACGAAAAAATTGATGTCACGTGATTTGATGTCACGTTACCTATGCGCCAGTTCAACTTCCCCGCTAAATTTGGCGGGAAAAAAACTTAATTGGTGCGTCGGACTGTGACGTCCAACAACGCAAACCTGCGCGCGTTGCATTATGACCCGGGCAGCACACCAGTGTTGGCCCAACGTTGGCACAATATTGGATTGATTGCATTCTAATATGGAACCCAGAATTGGGGCGCAACCAGATCCAACCTTGGTACCAATGAAATTGCCGATGTTGGGCCAACGACGCTTCGGAGTTACTCCCATTACTATTCCTATATTAGAATTTCGACTTATCCAATTAAATACCAGAATCTGTAACCAATATTAGGCCGTAATTTCTAACATTGGATTCCAATAATAATCCAGAATTTCCAATATAGGTGTCCAACGATAGGCCACGATTTCCAATGTTGGTATCCAATATTATGCCACGATTTCCAATATTGGTGTTCAATAGTGCAACAATGTTGACCAATTATATTCCTTCTTTCCCAATATTGTAAACCAATCGCAAACCAATTTCTCCCATGTAGTTATACAGGTATACATACCAGTTTTCCCCAATATTGGCAACCAATGATAGATCATTTTTTCTAACCTTGGTATTCAATATTAGCCCAGAGTTTCTAAGCTTGCAATTTATGGTCAGCATAGTGTTTATAATTACATTAAGCAGGATAAACTCAAACTGCGCCAATAATGGCAACCTTTTTCAGCGTGGTTTTGACAATTGCTTGACGAAAACGTTATTACTTGCTAACTATGAATACTGACGAACGAATATTTATCGTATCATGTGTGTTTGTTTTTTTACAGTTGATCTCAGATAAAATACAAGTAGAGTCATATATGTGTACCTTACCGTAAGAGAAAACAAACAGGTCAATTATTTTAATGATTTTCATTTATTTCACTAGTGACAACACCCCGTGTCAGAACTAATAAATGTCGGCCCTTTTTGTCAATCGCAAATTAGCCAAGGTAATGGAGACGACAAATTAATGTTCCTTTGAAGTATCAACATAAAACTTAGCCTCAAAATAACACTGGTTTTTAAAAACATTGCTTCCTTGGAAAACTTTGCTCCCAGAACGTAAGATGTTTCGGCAGGATTCCCAACTCGATGATGGCTCCCAAGTCGCGAACTAAGAAGAGTTGCAAAACACAATTAAAAATCTCATTATTCGACGTACGCTGGCGCTCTGCATGAAATACGTGGCTTGGCCTCAAACACAGCTTCTACAGCGTGACTTCCTCGCTCATCGGCGAGGGGGGTTCTTCGCCTCCGAGCTACACTCAATTTCACCTTAGGATGGACCGCAACGGACGCAACGACCCACCACAGCCAATTCGAAGCTCAGTGGGTGTCACGAGCCATATCGGTTGTGAGGAGCGACGCGCCAAGCGTGAAGTCACGTGTCACTCCCGTAGCACTGGATTGGTTAAGATGGCTGGTAGCGTGCGTTTTCTTTATATCGTAGGGTGAAAGAGAAGATAAGACTTTCTCTCTTTCCCTTTCCGCTATGTACCTCCATTTCCTCTTGACCTTCTTTTCTTTTGGGTATTCGCAAACCTTTCCAAGCATGACAAAGGGGCCTCGCCAAAGGGCAGGGGATTAGCGTCACCTTGGAGCGCCCTTCCAGAAACAAGCAGCGCAGAAATCGCTTTCGTGTGCAAACAAGCGCTCTAAAGAGCGTCCCTTCTTTTTCCCACCTTGTCGAGTAAAATAACATTTACGCAAAATAAATCACGAAACATAAATCACTCCTGAAGCAGGCCATCTTTTCATCGCAAATCGAGCCGTGAAATTCGGAATTGTTCGAGAACATTAAAATGCGGTAGTCTATGAAACGCGCATCTAGCTTGGCTAGCAGAATCGAGTAAAATATTATTTAGAGCAAAATAAATTTAGAAAAAGCCGCACAAGCACGCCACATTTAGGCGCAAACCGAGCCGTGAAATTCGAAATTATTCGGGAACTTTGAAATGCGGTAAACGTTGACACGCTCAGGGTGCCCACGATTTTTAATGATAATGCAGTTAATGCAAAGGTGGCGAGTGAGCTGAACAATAATGACGAAAATAATCCGGGGAGAAGAGGAACAAGGGGGACAAAGGACAAACACAAACCTCTAAACACAGCTAGGTTATTGGCGGCGAGTTTTATATTTAGCAACGATTAAGTTACAATGGTCTTTCGATTTACCTCGCTATAAATATTTGTGACTATTCGCGGTGGGAAGCTCGCTAGGGGCGCTTCTGTTTTCATCACTATTGGTAGTACACGTGCTACCCACGTGGTTATGTTATAATTTGCATAGTGCCTAGAAGTTTTGCATTGCACGTGCTTGCACCAGCAGAGAAAGTTGAAGTATCCTCACTTTTGGTTGTGAAAAATTTTCACCAGGCGGCGATACCCGAACTTCTCTTCGCGAATAACTTTCATTAATAACAACCGTTTAACAAGGACTCACACAGGTGCGGATTTCATTAATTGTGCCAGGGTTCGGTTTAGTGCGCCGTTTCTCTCTTTTGGGTCGATTACTTCATTAGTATGGGTTCAAAGGTTTCAGACCGTGTTGCGATTTCGCAGTTTTGCTCGACAAAAATTCTTTGCAGATATGATCCGACCCAAGAACATAGCGCGGCTCTTTTAGCGCGAAGAATCGATTGCCATTTTTTTAGTTGAATGATTGCAACCAAACTTATTAGTGCGGCGAACAGTTTTCTTTTGTGTGACTGACCTGAGTGATAAAAATTAAAACCTGTGGATGCGTTTTCGAAGTAAAATGCAAAATCGAGGGTAAGTTGTGTTCGCGCTAACAATGGCGCGCAGTGTTGCACATGAAGCAAACGGGGGGCTGCATGAAAGAAGCAGGGCGGACCCGAGTATCTACACACCGTGAGGTTGGTTTGCCCTTGTATTGAGACACTGGCTGCCGCTGTATATGAAATGTGTGTACGTGCTACGTTGTCAAGAGTGACGTAGCTTCCGTATGAAACACAAGAAAAAGCTACGTGCTCTGGAAGTAGTCCGTTTTCTCAGCACAGTGACGCTACGCTATAATGTAACCTCACCTATTTGCGGACATGTTTGTGTGGCTGTGAGTCAAATCTTTGGGCGCACGTTCGCTAGGACATCTTGAGTGCCCATCTAAGTTGTGCACGCGGAGACTTTATTTCTGAAATGCAAACCGAAGATTATGAAGCAGAAAATATGCTACACCACGAGGGCGAACTTTCCCACCATTGATGACGCTTTGTCGCACACGCACCCAAAGCACGGTGGAAGGCGCATAATCGCTGCATTTGAAACATCGCTAATCCTGCCACAGTCAAGAAGGAGCGCAGTCGCACCTAGGATCAAGCTGGTGTGAATTTTGAATGATTATTTGCAACTCGTGAGACAAAATCGCGTGAGCGCTGCGGTGAAGAGCGCTGTTTCGGATCCACTTACGGAGCAGCTATCTTTGCGTTTTGACCACAAGTCTCCGACAAAATATGATGGCGTACAGACCGTCTTACCTAATTTTGTCATAAGTTAGAGCAAAGAAGTTGACGCTTGACTTTGAGATCCGAAGATGTTTCGGGGAAACGTCGATGCAGCGTATTAAATTTGTCCGATATCAACACGGTGTTGAACTAGAATTTTTTCAAACAATTTCTGATGTCGCACATTTTGAACGGAAGCTAAGACACAGAGATCTTGGTTGTCTTGTGATTTTGTATTATTTTGCAACCTTATAATTGTATTTCATTAGGTCATCATAGTTACCCAACAAAATTTGAGTATAGTTCAACAATTTTGGGCAATAAAAAACAGCGATTCAGTACATACGGTGAATTACCAATTTTGTGCAGTTATGAAAAGCCTTTGATAGCTTATTGAATGTCACGTTTAGATTATCAAATAAATGTAAATGACTCCCCAATTGCGAGCGGAAATAGAAACCAATAAAACGTTATTGAAAACGATATATAATTTATTAAAAATAATGCTAATGACACTCCGATATCGTCCAATTTTAACCTATTATAACTGTATACAGTGTATCTGGTGTAAAACAAATAACCGCCTAATATTGAACAACATTGGAAGCACGTTAGCTCTCTATGGGACGTTGTGTCTAATTTATTTGATGGGGTGCCAATGACAGCCCAATATTTGACAAAATTGGAAGCCCATTGGCACTTCATTGGATGTAGTATCCATCTAGTAAGGTGCCAATGACTACCAAATATTTTGCAACATTGGAAGCTCGTTAACATTCTATTGGAAGTGGTTTCCAATTAATCCAGTGCGGTGCCAGACACTGCCCCCAATTCGAGAACATTGGAAGCCCATTGGCCCTTGACTTGAAATAGCATTCAATTTATACAATGTTTTGCCAATGACTAACCAATATTATACTACACTGGGAGCCCATTGGCACTTAAATTTGGAAGTTATGTCCAATTTATACAATGTGGTGCCGATGACTGCGCAATTCAAAACAGCATCGGAACCCCATTGGAACTTGCTTGGAAGTGGTATCCAATTTATAGGTTGGGTTGCCAATGACCGTGCAATATTGGGCGACATTGGAATTGCTTCTAATTCATCCAATGAGATTCCACTGGATTCGTAATATTGGTGATAGAGAGGACAAGAGGGGCCAATCATGGCCCCATTTTTCTAAGACATTTCCAATATTGGTTACTGAGAGGACACACTGGGCCGAGCATTGCCCTCTTTTTCCAAGTGATTCGCAATACTGGCCCAATGGCCTCTGCTGCTTGGGGGGAGGGGGGGGGGAGGAAGTACCAGGCCAAGGCTTCACAAAATGTGGCTTCACAAAATGCAGATTCACGAAATACTGCTTTACAAAATTCAAAATAACGAGCCAAAAAAAAAAAAAATGTTTCACGTTAAAACGTATCTGAGCTTACTTTCCAGTAGAACACGGCTACCGCCAATCACGACGAACAATAAAAGAATCCCAGCAAATATCTAAACTCTGAATACGATTACACGTCAAAAATGCGGTGAGCGCTTTGACGATGAGCAAGTTAAACGTCAAGCCCCGTTTCCTTGAAGACGCTACATATTTTGGTCTAATACTGTTATGAGCTTCGTCATTGGCTGGGGCTATTCAGTCACCCACCGTGATTAGCTGTTTTCGTGTTCTTCAAAGAAGTGAACTCAAAAAATCTTTTTTTCTTTACAGCGTCTATTAGTCTATGACATAATGATAGCAGCCCAAGCTCTGCCTACCAAAAAAAAAAATGATAGTACCTTATGCGACAATGTGCATTGGGCATATGACAGATCATTGCAGTTTAATTCTTAAGTATTAACTATTGCTCATTGATTTTTGTTGTCCGAAAAAAAAGCATTTTGTACAAAGTGACATAATTTGTCACTAATGCTTCGAGGTTGGTTTCCAGACACAATTCGATGAAGGCGACCAAGCAAAAAGGGGAACACCAGCAAATAAGCCAAAACACATTATACTTAGAGTGCCCTTTAGATTGTAACACCTCAGAAATTCTTGTCTGTAAACGCGCCCTATTTAATACGAAACCTTGGGGAATAACTGAAAAAAAAAATCGATAAACACATGACAAACATATACCTGTCCAGTAAAAATGTTCACTTATTTCGTTATTCTCTTCTTTGTGCTTTATTATTTACTTCTCTTTGCATAACGTGTAGCGAGAAACTAATCAATTTGTTGCTGTTTACACATCTTCATCTTTTATTTTAGTGAACGACACCTTTTATTATACATTCGTATTTGCTGACAAAGACTGCGCTGTCGTACGGAAGCATAACTGGAGTAACGGCAAGTATTGCAGCTTTCCGTGCATCGTTTTCACCTTACTTTATGGTGTAAAAGGAGCCTGTACAATGTACACAGATATCTAGTGTTCTGCAAATTCCACCGGAAAGATACGGTAACATTTTATTTTGTTTCGTGAGGTTACAGACCTAAATTCCTTTTACTAGAAAACAACAAAGAAACTATTGTATATTGTTTATCGTCGTTTTAAGACTCTACTCAGTCCACTGATGAAATAGTCATATCCTGGAAAATCAAATTCTAACAAATAAGCTATATAATATAAAAACTCCAGGCTTCACAACAAATCTGCAGTACAAAATACTATAACGAAAATAATCCCTGGAGAAGGGGAACAAGAGGGACAAAGGGCAAACACAAATTGGGATTATTTTTGTCATTCTTGTCCAGCTCGCTTGCACCTTTGCATTTAATTGCATTATAAACAAAATACTAGAGTGGGACACTCGGAAGCATCCTACCCGTAAACTTCCCAGCAGAGCGTAGTGAGGTTCAGTGAGTTCAATTTCGTTAGATCTACGAATCTAATAACTAACAAATTAAAACAATTTTGTTTTTCAGAAACATTTAAGGCCTGCGAATTGTGGATGTTTCAGAAGGCTCTGAAGAAGGCCAAGCCGTGCTGTGACTTTCTGTTCGACCTGTTGTGCTCACGCGAATATAAGCAAATAATGTACGAACCTAGAGATTGCGAGAGTAGTAAAACTGAGGTGCAACAAAACTCAAATAATTCACCGGAAATCCTGGTGCTAGTGTATGGATAGTGATTGTATTGTTACTGGTAGCGAGCTTCAGGATGATTTAATACGATTACATAGAAATGTGAGGAATATATTACAAATTTACTGCAGCGGAAATAAGGGAAGTACTGCGCCCAATAAAGATCTTATTTGCTCTCCTTTGACGACTAGATTACTGACAAGATAATATCAACTTATTATTGTTATTGATAAATTATAGCAAGAGCAAAAAATATAATTGATTTGTTTCGCCAAATAAAGATGGCACTTTTTTTTTCTCTTAGCACTAGGCGCAGTTTCGTCTTACAGGTGTTTAAATATGTGGAAATCTATAAAATTGTGCTATTTTAAACTATTTATGTCTTTTTATTCGATATTATATGGTATAGGGTGGCCACAAGGGTGTCAACGCCGTAAAAGAAAGCGAAAAATTCGGCGCTTTTAGATGGTAGATTTTATCTTGTAAACGCTCGGGGCATCTATTTTTATATATAAAAAATGACCCCTTCAAGTTAGGCAGGGTTAAGGGTGGACATGTTCGCAGACTACAGAGTTAGCGATGCATTTAACTTGTGGCGCCATCTCTCAATAGACGAAGTGAGCAAACATCGCAGTGAGTAATCACGGAATTCTGCCGCTCAGACACAAACTAACCCAGTAAAGTTGAATCACGAAAATAAAAAAAAAAAATGTGCGTAGAAGCACATCATTAAAGACAGAAGTTAAACAATCAACACGAAGCAGAAATAAAAACGAACTTTTATCCCTCTAGGAGTCAAAGATACAATGTATTCTTCATCAAATGTGGTGCCACGAGAATTTCAAGTTACATCGCGGTGACCTTGAACACGAATCGTAAAAACGGTTGCGTGACTTTGACGGATAAAAGAAAAAAATACTTCTTCAATTCGATAAAAAAATGCGGGGCAAAAGAGATTAATTTAGAAAGAATTCTCTCCCGGTATGAACACTTTTGCCCGAGCCATGATTTTTCTAGAATGAAATACATTGCGTGTTCAGATAAGGACTGTCATAGCTGTATCATGCCTGTGTTTGTTTTCAATTAAATTTTTATGAGATAGCAACACATGTTCATAAAAAAATGAACCTCAGTTTTGCAAAAAAATATATATATATATCTTTTTTTTGTGCTTTCGTGCAAACAAAAATGCGACTGAGAGGAGGTGGAACTGCGACTTTCCCACTTACGCGTGGATGCAACTTTGAGGGTCACAGAAATGAAATAAAATTTTCTACAACGCACCTTTTTATTACGTCGGTTTGCCATGCGGAAGAGATTGAAAGGTGGTAGTGAATTCCCGTTTTCTGGAAAAAAAATCCAGAAGGGAATGGTATTGCGGGCCATGTGTCGAACGTTGAAAGTCTGGCTTCCGGTTAGGATATAGTCCCACCCGGCTAAGATGGCACCGACGGGTCGCTTGCAGATTCAGGCAGGTCCAAAGAAGGTGCTCGAGATCGGCCTGCCGGAATGGGGCGGGACAAAACGAACAGCAGGTGAATGTCGTGGTATTACCCGATCTGTCGCCGAAAAACTCCTAAATATGAGAGTTACTCAAGAGGTCAAGTTCGTCCTTTTATTTTACTTGAAATATAAACATAAAACATAAATCTGCTCCAGGTAGACCAGTTGTCATGCCTTAGACATATTTTTGCGTATAAAGGCACTCCAACTGGTCTACCTGAACCAGTTAAATCAAGTTTATTTATGTTTATATCTTACGTAAAATATTATGAAAAACGTGGCCTTTTATGCAACTCTTTCATATTTAGGCCTTTTCGGCGATTTTTTTAAACATGTTAAAATTAAGTTTTTAACCTGAAATTTTCCGTACAGAGCATTTCGTGCTTTCTTCCCTTTTAACAAAAAAGTTAGAGTAAACTATTGTAATTGATTTTTCTGCTTGAACCAGAATATTTTCTAAATGTCGAATGAACTCAAAATTGTGCAATTGTGGTGCGGCATTAGAAGAAAAGAAAGAATCTTCTATTTTCTCAAAATTTCCCTCGGTGAACCCTTGAAAACGGGTAATTCAGAATCCGCAAAGTTGCATGATATTGTTTTAAATCATAAATATAATTGTTTTGCATGGTCTATGTTGCAGTGAATTACCTTTAGAGGCTGCTCGCGTACCGCATTCAAAGAGGCCGTAGTTGGTCGCATTGTCTCCGAAACACCATAAAGCGGAATAAACAAAAAAACCTATATATTGTTTTTTTGTGATGTGGGGGATATTTTCCATGAAAACTGAACTTCGCGGCACATACGGTCCTTAAGATGCTGTGCTTGGTTGATTGCGCTGCGCGGGGCTACTTTCCCTGAGTAATGTATAAGGTAAGACGTAAAGTGCGCGAAGTAACTGGGTATCGGCTGTGTCCGTTTAACATCGCAGTGCTGACGACGAGAAGACTGAGTAACTGCTTTTGAAACGCAAGTTTCTTTCCCTGGGGGGAAGGCTGGCTTCAGAAATAAATACAGCTCTCGGGAAGCTCGTGTTAAGCATTTATTTGCTGCCCCTCTCACCCCGTAAAATAGACGTAGCGTCCTCGTTAAGCCTTATTGAGCTCAATTTGCTCGACTTGGGGTTGCCATAATTAGATGTGGACGACGGAGGAACTTACTACCCTGCTTTCAGGAACGAAATTGCTATCTTTCTGAAGGAACATATGTGTCAAAAGGGTTCCTCCCTTTAGGGAGGATTATATGGATCATTTTGTTCTAACAGTGCAGTTTTAGGAATTTTGATTTAGTGGCACGGGACGCATCGACGATTCAGACCGACATATTTGCTGAATTCCGGTACCGGCCTCCTCTACTAAGAAGCACCGCCCTTGAACCAACCTTTCCCTAGTCTGAAGACCCAGACGAGTACGAAAGGCACAGTGAGTGTTACGAATCGACCGCTGTGCAGCTCCCCGATCCCTTGATCCTCGACCATATGAATCTCGATAACGCTAGGGGAAAAAGCGCGCAGATGCAGAATATCATAGCGAGAACCGTTCTCACAACCCGCAGCAAGTACCCGAGCGAGATGCGGAAAGTGGGGACAGGGTATACCCCCCCCCCCCTCCCTTCTTACAGGACCCGTGGGGACAATGGAAACCAGACCTGATTCCGCTGTTCCCGGTGCGGCCTACCAGGACACTTGGAACGGGACTGCGGCAAACAGCCCCGAACCTGGATGCAAGAAAACTGCGAGAGACGGTGGTGGTAGACTTCTGCTATCCGCCGGCAGCAAGTAAACCACGGTCCTCGATGTCTATCCGCCGCAGTCGCCTCCTGGCCGCCCGGAGAATGGCACCTGCTGCGCTACCGAGGTCCTTTGCTGCCCCGGATTCTCAGTTATGAGAAGCCCGGAGTGTCCCTCGTAATTACGCCCGGGAGGCCTCAAGAAGAGATACCCGGTCGGTCCTCTACGGCGTCGAGCACCGGAAGGCCTGGAGAAGATATACCTCGTTGGTCCGCTACGGCGTCGAGCCCTGGGAGGCCAAGACAATCTCGGACGTGAGATAGCCGGTAGGACCGCCACGGCGGTGAACCCTAACGCGGTCCCGTTCACATTGAATGCCGGGCAGCCCAGTCGCAGCATGATTCCAGGAGACACCGGCGGCTCGAACTTCTCAATAACAAGGGTGATCGCCCTAGATGGCCGAGCATCCAGAGATACACGCCAGACGTCCAGGGCTACGACACCTTATGAGCCCACTTCACCAGCAGTGCTAATCCCAGCGGCACGTAGAGTCGAGCTCACTCCCAAGTCCGTTGAACCACGCATGACCGTGAAGGGGCTGGGCGCCCCAATAGCCGCGCTTCTTGATACAGGCACAAACGCGCCTATTGGGGATGCCGTATTCAACAAGTGTAAAAAGAAAAACGTAAATATTCGGACGGAAGATGTAAATTTGCAGGTGCCGTCGAAGTCTGTATACACTACCTGCTGGCGAGTATCCTTCCATGGCAGAAAGCGAAGGCAGTGCGTCGCGAACCTGCCTGGGCTACCAGTGCCCATGATCCTTGGAAGATATTTTACCTTGGCGGAGCGGGCTAAAATCGATTTCGCTAGAACCGGCTATCGGTTGAGAGACGAAACTGAGCTCACGCAAATTACGAGACGGGAGGATTATATTCTCGGCCACACATTTCCGGCCAACTTTACGGGGCAAGTTTCTTTACTTCCAGACAGCGTGCAAAAGGCCGTGCAGAATTGTCCCGGTAGCATGCAGATGCCAAATACAGCGGCTCGAACATATCTTGGAGCCGTTCTCGCCGATGTTCACGGAACGGCCGGTGAAAACTGATCTTTTTCGCCACCGAATTGAAACCAATTATGTACCGTCCCGAATGTGCAACGCGAGACCCATAAGTGCCTAGAAGCGCGAACTTCTGGATGCGGCGCTCGCGAAAATGGTCGACACGGGTGCAGTACGTGAGTTAAAAGCCCTTGGCGCCTAACGAAGGCGCCTAACGAAGTGTCAATCAGAGACAGTTTTTCTTTTCCCAGTATTTCCTCAGTTAAGTACGCCCTTGGGAATGCGATTGTTTTCACAACCCTTGACTGCAGCCGGGGATTCCTTCAAATCGAAGTGCACCCGGCTGACATGCAAAAGACGGCATTTATTTGCCACATACTATTGTTTTAATCTACTCGCCTTCCATTTGTGCTGTCCAATTCACCCGAGCTTTTAGCGCTTAATGTGCGTTATTCTCGGTGACGCAAATAATGAATTCGCCATGTTGTACATAGGATGACGTGGTCTTGTTTTCACGAACATTTGAGGAACACCTTATACATCTACCGAGTATTCTCGAACAAAAGCGTCATGCCGGACTTACGATTCACCCAGAGAAAGTCCAGTTTACCGCGCCGAAAATTAAACTTCTTGACTTCGTTGTTGGTAGTGCCACGCTGCGCCCAAACGAGGATAAGCTGCGAGCGATAACTGGTTGCCCACCTCCTCACGACGTCAAATCCTGCAGCGATATCTCGGCATGATTGCTTTTTATAGACTTCATTCCGCGTTGTGCTGAGACCACGGAGCCTCTCAATCGACTGCTTCGCAAAAATCAAAGCGGTGTTGGGGAGAAGAACAACAAACCTCGTTTCCTAACCTGTCCAAGGCCGTGACCGAGAATGCGCGTTTCCATCTTCCAGATTTTAACTGTCCGTTTATCGTGCAAACCGACGCACCGATTACGGCCTGGGGGCGGTTCTTTTGCAGAAACATGACATCTTTCGGCCAGTGGCTTTCGCCAGCCACACGCTCACCGGAGCGGAACGTAATTACTCGACAATCGAGAAAAAGTGCCTTGCCATTATTTGTGCCCTCAAGAGGTTTGACATGTACCTTGACGGCGCTTCGTTTTGCATTCAAACTGACCAGATGGCTCTCTCGTTGCTCAATTGGCTTCAAAACACAGAGCTGCAAGTACACTATCGGTTACAAGCTCGGAGTGCCTAACCATGTTGCAGATGCGTTGTCGCGTGCTTCACTTCTCCGGCAGGAAATGCTGGTGGATCCGGACTTGGTGGCACTGGCCAATGCGGCACCCATCACACCGGATTCGCAGTGGGAAACCCTGGTGAGCAGAGCGGAGCACCGAGCGGCCCAGCTGTCCGATGGACTTTGTCAGAAGATACTACACCTGTTGGCAGAAGAATGCGCAGCAGACGCCGAGATTGTCAGAGACTTGGACTCATACCTACTGAGCAGCGGCAGCATCCTGCTGCGGTACATCCCCCAGGCGGACGATAGATCCTGCAGCCCGCCATTCCGGACTGTAATAACTAGTAAACTGTGTAAGGCATTTATACGATATATGCATGTTCCCGCTTTTGCAGGCCACAGCAGTGGGAACAAAGGTTACGAAAGGTTATCCTAAATTGCAACGTGGGCAGGCATGAGGCAGGATGTAATAAAATACACGCGTTGTTGCACGGTAAGTCAGAATGCGAAACCACAAGGAAGCCAACCACCATGCTTAATGCAGTCGGTCGAAAGCATGTACCCCTGGGGGCGTGTTGCCTGTGACGTTGTCGGTCCCTTTCCCAGTAGTTTACGCGGCAATCAATATTTGCTAGTAGTGACCGACCACTTCACGAAGTGGGTCGAAATGTTTCCTTTGCGCGAACTGGACTCTAGGAAAATCTGGAACTGTCTTCTTGAGACGTTCGCGTGCTTTGGCTTTGCCGCAATGCTTATTAGAGTTAATGTCTCTTATTTTGTTAGCAAGGTGTTCGTGGATGCGTGTAAGGCGCTAAGTATACGGTACAAACGGACTTCGCCGTACCATCCGCAGGCGAATTCCACAGGGAGAGTGAGCCGTAACCCGAAGCTGATGCTTGTAGCGCATACAGTGCGACACAAAAACTGGGACGCAAAGTCGGCAGGAATCGCATTTGCTACCCGCGCAAAAATCAACTGGTCCACGTGTTTTACTCCAGCTCAACCCTACTAAAAAAAAAAAATATTTGGCGCCTGTATGAAAGTAAACGTGTTCATACCGGTAACAGTTTAGCCATACCGGTCACCAGTTTCTCAAAGCGGTCGCTCGTATGGCTCAAAGGGGTCCTCGGTATGAGCCATAACGGTCACCTATTTGGGCAAACAGGTCACTCCTTTGGCAAACGGGTCACTCTTCTGGGCAAATGGGCCACTCTTTAGGGCAAAGTTGTCGCACGTTTGCTCAAACCGGTGACCATGTTGCACAAGCGGGTGACCGGTGACCTTCAAACTGTACCGGTTTAATCAAGAGGCTCTCCGGAGCTCGTTTGATACTGAACGTACAGATCGGCGGCATGAGTACGCCTGTTTCAGTCGTGGCAGCTTATGTTTCCGGAAGGCCGGGAGCGCCGGTTCATCGATTTCAAATCGTCCGCGTAAAGTAAGTAATTATATTTATATTCTAATTGCGCTGATGTTCGCTTTAACTGCAACTGCAATGAGCAAATTATTATTTTTTTTCTTTTACGTAAACGCGCGACGTAGGGCGACCGATATTTTCGACAGAACTTTAAAACTTTGGCGTTATGGTTGGCTCAATTCAATCAATCAATCAATCAATCAATTTTATTTCCTCTCCATCTGAGAGGGTAAGGCAGGGAAAAAAAGCAGCATGTCGCTACTTGACGAAGCCCCCGTCTCCCCTTTACATCCGCAGAAGAAACACAACATATGAGTTAAAGAACAATGTAACATATATGAAGACAGGTAATCGAGTGCTTACACAGTACAGTGGTGTCAATTATATACAGTGCGAATGGCTAAACAATGTAAATATATTTCAGGGTAGCACACGCTTGCTCCAAGAGTTTAGAAATGAGCACACTACAATGCACATTGACTTTCAAAAATGCATACGCAACTGCCTCTGCACCTTCAAAACATGACAACACCTATTCAATAGATCACTCAAATTGGTCACGAATTTCCTTTTTGCTTGTGTTGGCCACGGAAATTACCTTTGCTTCAAGGTTGTTTAAAATTCTTGGAAGAGTAAAAGCTAGTCTCTGGTCACCATAAGTGGTTCTGGAGCGCGGTGCGACCCAGTTTCGAGAATGACGAGTGCTGTATGTTGCGTCCCGCGACTCCAAACCTGAGACTGAATTAAAAACGCTAACAGGGTTGTTTAATGATCTTTTATATGACATCAAAAGCTTGTAGCTATAGTAATTCGTGATTTTTAACGTATCAAGCTTTTTAAACAAAGATTTCGTGGAGTGATCATACGCTACATTACATATTATTTGTATTGCCCTCTTTTGAATTATAAAAAGTCTTTGAACGTTCGTTTTCGTAGTGGTACCCCAAACCAGAAAACAATAATCGAAATATAAGCAGAACAGGGCGTGATATATAGGCAGCATTATCGAGGATGGTAAGATATTACGGTATTTATATAAAACGCCTACAACCTTTGAGAGCTTTATGGTTGTGTCCTGCACCATCTCATCCCACAGCATATGTTCATTAAAAGTTACGCCAAGCACCTTAGCATTTTTTACAATTTCCACATCTTGTGAGGCAAAGAGAGCCCTCCCGGCAGGCTGCTGGTGCAGCTTGTATTTTTTGCGCGGAAAATAATTGCCTTAGTTTTTGCAACATTTATTGTTAATAAATTTTCGGTGGTCCAAACGTTTAGACTCCGCAAGAATTGATTAGCTCTTCCTATATTGACGTCAATGCTAGTTTCAGAGAAAAACAAACTTGTATCATCTGCGTATATTATGTAGTTGACGCTATTATCTATGTTCACTATGTCATTTTTAAAAAAAAGATTGAATAGAAGTTTCCCAAGAATACTCCCTTGCGGTACACCTGTCTTTATTTGGCGCATGTTTGAATGCTCCCCGTCAATTTCAACGTACTGATAACGGTCTTGCAAATAGCTTTCGATTAGGTTCAGGGCAACACCCCTGATCCCACAAAGGTCCAGTTTTTGCAGTAAAGTTTTATGGTTAAGGCGATGGAATGCCTTCGAAAAATCGATAAATATGCCTAATGTTAGCAGTTTGTTTTCGATGTTTGTAAGTATCATTTCTTTCTGTTTTAGCAGCGCCAACTCTGTCGAGTACCCCTTACGGAAACCGAATTGACAAGGGTAATTAATTGAGTGTTTTTCACAGAACGCATATAGTCTCGTGTGCATAATTTGTTCTAGTCCTTTAGAGAATACCGGCAGTACAGACACAGGCCTGTAATTACCCACGGTGTTCTTATCCCCTGCCTTGTGGAGGACGGACACCGCGGCCACTTGCATTATTTTAGGAAACACCCTATCATGTAGGGCGAGGTTATAAATATGGGTCAAACAAGGGACGATAGAATGAATTACACGCTTTACAGGCCCGATCTGAATGCCATGCACATCGTTACTTTTACTGTTTCTAAAATTGTTAAATACTGATATCAATTCACTGTCGTCAGTAGGCAGAAGAAAAACACTCCGAAATTTTATCGACTAGGTCACAAGCATTGACAGAGTGAACGCTATCAACTAAGTCTACGAAATGATTATTGAATCTGTCAGCCAACGCGGCGCCAGTTATGCACTCCCCGTTTACAGTAATCGTTTTAATTGAGTCACTACGAGAGTGAGGTTTTACCAACATGTTCACTTTTTTCCACATGACATCCGTTCTAGGTTCACCCTGAAACATATCGTAATGGTATGTACGCTTTGATTTACGAAGAGCGCTAGTCACCATGTTCCTTTGAATTTTAAATTCGCGGAGGACGCCCAAATCTCTAGTGTGCAGAAATTTATTATAGAGCGCATTTTTTCGATTCATCATTCTAATTATCTCCGAAGTAACCCACGGCTTGCGTGATTTCTTATGCACTCGACACTTCTTGTAGGGAAAGCACCGGTTATAGATATTTGTAAACGTTTCAAGAAAGAGATCATATGCCTGGTCAGCTGAGTCACAGGAAAGAACCGCGCTCCAGTTTGTAAGTTGTATTTCCGCTTCAAAATAGTTGAGTCTTCTTAAGCTTATATCTCGGTGAAAAGTGTAATTTGTGTTCGAGGACTTTTTTGATATATTTTTTAGATCGGCAAACAAATAAATTGGCAGGTGGTCACAAATTGTGGCCCCAATAACACCAGCAGTTAGGCGAGAATCATCAATATTTGTTATGAACAAGTCTAGAAGCGTTGCATTCGTATGATTTGCCCGAGTTGGTTGGGATATTGGACAAAAGAAACCGTAAGAATTACACAGTGACAAAAAGTGCAATCGCCGCGGAGATGACGTCATCATATCTATATTAAAATCTCCGCCCAAGTAGAAAGCGACATTGTTTTCACCAATGAACATAAAGAGTTTTTCGATGAATTCTAAAAACAAGTCCATATCACCATTCGGTGGACGATACATAACAGATAATATAGATTGTGAACTTTCTAAAGTCAGAATTTCAAAATCATTTGTAACAGTAGTCAACTGATCTATGACCGTACATTCGAAAGCAGTTTTTGCGTAAATACAAACACCACCCCCGCGCTTTAAACAGCGATTTAAGTCATAAACGATGTATACCATCCAAAGAGTCCATCGTCTCATCAGAACGGCACCACGTCTCGGTTAACATAAGGAAATCAAAAGAGAAACCAAAATCGTCTAAAAAAATATTCAACTCATCAAACTTGTTCCGTGCTGATTGAATGATTGATTGAAGAAGACGCAACCGTGTGAAAGGATATACTTCTAGACCCCGTTTCACCTCAATTCAAGACGCAGCGAAGGTAGCGCCCGTACACGCGGCTGCAAGAACATCGAGCATTGCGAGGGCACGCCTGCCGTTGCAGCAGTCAAACTACGAGCTCGCGCTGAGTGCTTCCTTCGCTCGGGCGCAACCCAAGCGGCCGGCGCCATTTCCTGCGTTCGAGCGTGCTGAAATGCGCGAATTCGCCTGCTTTCCGAGGCCCTGAGGAGAGGACGCGGGGGTGTCCCGGTGTCCTGCGCTGCGCCTTGACGAGCTCCTTGACCGAGCCCCCTCCCTCCTCTCTGGTCACCTGCCACGTGACACAAGGGAGAGGAAGGCGCTAGCGCGCGCGAGCTACACGTTGATAAGCATTGCCTGCGAGATCCGGTAGCGCGCCCGCTGGAAGCCGCTTTTTTCTTCGTCTGCTTGTTGTCCGTTGCAGTTCAAACTTCAGTTCGTCCTACCTGCTTCGATCTGTCGCCTTACCCTGCGGTCTTGTTTCGATGTCTCGACAACGTATTGGATGTGCACCAAAGCTATCAGTATTCGAAAAGTCCTACGCGTATATCGGCAACAAGCGATTCTTCAAAGTCAGGAATTCTTGCCGTTTGGTTGGGTTCGGCAAATGGCAGCTTGTGCGGCGCATCGTGTTGAAACTTCAAGGAGCCTTCCTTCTCGTTTTTTTGTTTGTGTGGTTCTTCTGCTTTGACCGCGTCGACATTTATCTTGTATTGCATCTTTCAAGTCCGCTATTATTATGCTAAGTGCACTGCAACCTATTTGTTGGCAACGAATGACCGTTCTTCCACGCGTACTCTTCCAGATTATCTATAGAATTATGCAGCGTCTAATCTCGCGGCAGCCGGGAGTATAATTTTCCCCAAAGTCTGCCATTATAGTCTGAAATTACCTCGGTTTTTGTTTGCTTTGCAATCTTCTCAGTTGTATAGAAACTTAGAGTGCCTTTTCACTTTTTTTTTTCAGATCGCTTGCACGTTTGTACTTCTCTACGGAATAAGTTGTAATAAACTTCTAAGCGAATTGAAAACGATCTTTTGTGTCTGTTTTCCTGCCCATTTGCAAGCACCTGCGGGAGCACGATTTTTTTCACGTGTTTCCTCCATGTTAGAAATAGGTTTATGAGTTTCGGGACGTCCTAAATAAGTTTAAGATAACCAACCTTCCAGACGATACCCATTTAGGGCTAGCAAATAATCTGCCTATCCGAATGGCGCGTTCAAATGTGTGCTCACGTGCCGGGTCGAATGGGCACCCATATCGAACGGGCACCCGTATCAAACGGGCACCCGTATCAAACGGGCACCCGTATCAAACGGGTATCGTTTCAAACGGGGACCCGTAGCCCATAATCAGGTTTGATCCAAACGGATTGACAAGTTTGCCACCCGTTTGATTCAAACGGGTCGACCGGTTTCCAACCCGTTTAAATTTGAAATGTTTTTTTGTTTTTTTTTTTTAGTAGGGGTATTCGTTAAATAAGCACGTCATTACATGGACTCAAGGAACCTACTGTGTTTCTACGTGGTGCCTCCAAAGAAAAAACCCACATCTGGCGCCCCAACGTGAGGCCTGTCCAGCGACTGCAAACAAAGCAGCACTTTCGCAATGACAGCGAATTAGACCAATTTCCGGCCTTGGACTTAGTGGTTGGAGGGAAAGACAAATGCCCGAAACCCGACGCCACTCAACGGCTTTGTAGCCACGCCAGCGACGGGCGAACAGACACAACGAACAAGTGTTCTTTTAGCCGAGCTTCCCCAGCGGGGTGGATTCAAAATGCCAGGAATGCAACCGAGCCACTCCTTCTCTGAGCGCGCCGGCTTTAATCGCTGAGCCAAGCACAACCGTGACTTTCGAAATCACCACGGATCCGACGGAACGAAAGGCAGTGACGCAGCAGCAGACAAATGCAGCTTCTTACTGCGTTGATTTCTTTGGCCCCATACGAGCCGACAGCTTCTCCACATGGATTAACACTGGCGCCGTTCATGAGCTGCAGCACACGACAACTGCTACAAGCGCACCGCACCACACGGCGGGCCCACGCGGAGAGAACAGCCCGCCAGCCACACATGCGGAAAGCGATACTCATCACAGAAAAAGCACGCACGGTGCATATCACAAGATGCTAAAAATGCAGCTCGGGTGGTCGAGAGCTTGACGGACGCAGTGCAAACAGCAGTCAGACCCCCGCCGCCGACACGGCCTCCGGTCAGAATTCCTATCCTGACATGCCGAAGGCACGGAGACCTAGTGAGCCGGAAATACTTCCTCAAGGAGCTGCGATAATACGAACAGGCCATGGGAATGTCAGACAACGAGATGCTTGAACGTATAAAAAAAAGTGCATGTTTGTTTCGTTTTTTTGCTTTGTTTTTCTAAATCGGAGAACAGCAGTGTGCGCAGATTATTCTACACGTGTCGTCCTTCTTAAGTGTTGTTTCCTTTCTTGAATTTTGGTACGGGCAAAATTCTGTATCTATACTCGTTGTCAGATCGATTAAAGCTCGGTTGTAAGTCAGCACCGTGTTTGTCTTACGTCTCCTACTCTGGCCGTGTCCCTGTGATGTTTGTTACCCGGTAAAATGAACTACGGACAAGCCCATTCGTCAACGCTACTAGGACAAAAAATAGTTTCCATGGGTTCATGTTAGAGCAAAGCAAATGTATTTCGCCTTCTTAACCTTGCTCAAGGTCACAACGTGCGTATGCAGCACAAAACGAATGTAATTACCGTATTTTGCGGACTATAATCCGCACCCGGTGTATAGTCCGCAGGGGCGAATTTGGGGTCAAAAATAAAAGTTTTTGCTTAGATAGTCCGCACCCGGTACATAGTCCGCACGCTGTGCATAGTCCGCACTTAGTGTATAATCCGAATGTACAAATTATCATACACAGCACACCTTGACAAATGCCTGCTGTATTAGCTCACAAAGAAGCTTCTATCATACATAAATCACTATTAATATACTCTGTTGCTCATAAAATCTTTCGTGTCTTGTCACGGAGAACGATCCAGAAACATAAAAACCTTGTATAGTCCGCACCTTTAGATAGTCCGCACAGAGTAAAATTTCGACTAATAAACATGTATAGTCCGCGGACTATTGTCCGGAAAATAATGGAAGAGAAATCTGCAACGATTTTCGAATTTCGCGTCACTTTAACGACGGGCTGAGATAGAATGGTTTGGTTGTCCTTCAATTATCGTCTCTCTCATGACCACCCTTTTAACTCGGCCAAATGATAATGTTTTGTAAGTGTTTGTTTTCTAATATTTCTTTTCTGCTGTTTCTTTGATTAGCGTATGTTGGAGGTTCTATGCTAGATATCATAGCATTTTAATGAAGTCAATCTAGCAACAGATTATTTGGTTCATGTGATTATTTAGTACCAAAATTAACTCGTGAGTTAGTTAGAGGACAAGTAGAACAAAGAAAAGGAAAAAAAGTAGTCGCGCTTTTCCCGTCTTTGTTTAATAGTTCATGTGCTTTCTGCCAGATTTGGGAAGCAATCCTTTACAATTAACGGATTATTTGCAATCCGTTACTTTTTCAAGTATTTTGTAATTGCCACGTTACTTTTTTGGGAAGTAATTTGTAATGTAGTTTCGTTACAAAATATTGGTAACGAATTACTTTAATTACGCGTTACTTTAAAAAAAAAATATCAGGATAATACAGTAACTTGAGCAATACGAGCAGAACATTCAGCAGAATAAAGAGAGAAAGTTCAACAAAATAGAAAACATCAGGAAGGGGAGAATAGCCGAAACGAAAACACGCTTCTTTGTATGCCCGCGGTCGCTAGAACCACTAGAAAAACGGGAAGGACATGTACAAATGTATGAAAGACAAAGATCAAGCAAGACAACGCCAATTAGGCTCTCCGTCGCCTTCCATCGTGTTTTTCTTCTTCTCCCGGGCAGGAGAAAGCTCTTTGTGTTTATTTCTTTTTGTCCTTTACACCGTTTCACCCTTTTCAACTTCTTCGACGTCTCCCGCCACCCGCACAGAAATCAAACGCGGGTCCGTACCCTCTCGATTCGCGGGTCACAACTCGCGTAACAGACGACGTAGCCTCGCGCGATGGGGCCGAATTCTCTTAGTCTTTGATGTGCACTACTTTATCCTAGCGCGCCCTTGAGGCACGGCTGAAAAGTGCCCGTCAAGAGGCTAAGAGCATCGTCTTCGGCGGTACGGACGATACTTCTTTTGGTTTACATGTCTGGGCATGATGGTCTGGTCCACTCCTCACTTTACAGTCAACCGTCAATATAAAAAGGGGGGGGGGGGGGGGTTAGGCCATCTAAGGTGAGGGAGAGAGAGAGAGAGAGAACGCGTGAAAGTGGTATGATCATCTATTGTTTTGTGAGACCGGTGGCCTCCGCTTTTCTCGCTCTCTATGCCCTCCGATCCCTTGGCCTCTACGAATATTTGTATGAAAGTGAGAACCGATGAAAGATCAATAAGACGTAACGGCCACTTTTTCTCTGTCTGGTCGAGTTTTCGGTCATAGAGTGTCCGTCGGCTCCATGGCGATCTCTTAATGAGATGTTCAAACTTCAGGGCAGTAAGGAGAACGGAAACATAGAGTTTCAGTGCATACTTTGCTTGCGAAAACAACACACATTGTCCTTAGCAAGAACAACAAACTTAAACCTACGGAGACACAGCAAAGTAAGCTGGGACACCTTCATTCTGCATTGGCTATACATTGTAACGTTCGATCGAAGTTTTCTTTTCCTGTGAATAACAGGCGAAACACCCGAGTCAAAAGGGAGCTTTCGTAGATCGCTTCTTTAGTTCCAAATCTCGTAGCGGAGGTAGACGCTGCAACTGAGCATACGCACCGCTAGCTTTCTCTGCACAATTCCACGGGATCATTTCCGGAGGCCGTAAGCTAGCGGGATGGCGGGTGGGGTTGCAGATTTTGGTGACTTGTCAGCTTACATGTGAACGGAGTGCATCTACACTCTTTCTCTTAAATACGATATTTTATTTTTTACAAGGACTACCATAATACGGGCGTATGAGAAATGAAAGTGTTGCAGAACATTTTTGAAAAATCTCAAATTTGTTTCTATTTTTTTCTCGATAAGTGTACGGAAAAAGTAATGTGAAAGTAATTTGTAACGTAACGAGTAAATTAATTCGTTAGTTTTTAGCGAAAGTAATTTGTAACGGTAATCCATTACATTTGAGGCTCGGTAATTTGTAATTGTAGCCGATTTCATTATTCATGTAACGAGCAAAAGTCTGCTTTCTGCTATGTTTTTTTTTTATTTCAATAAGATTTCTGAATAATCTGTGTATATTTTTTGACACTGAAAACCTGATTGAAAGAATGGAAGACGTTTACAAATCTCTGTAATGCCAACTTAGAGCGCAGCTCTTGACGAGGAGGAGGGGAGGGTGCGGGGGGGAGGATATGCCCCTCCTCCTCCATACCCTCCCTTCCTCCTCCTACCCTCTTCCTCCTTTCCCCCTCCTGCCCCCACTCCTTCTCATCCCCTCCTCCGCACTTTCCCCTCCTCCCCCTGTGTACCCTCCCCTCCTCCACCTGCGTACCCTCCCCTGCTCCCGCAGTTTCCCCACTAAATTTAACTGGAAAATTGACGTCACGTGACCTCAACGCCAATTTAGTTCCTCCGCTACATTTAGCGGGGAAAATGACGTCACACGACTTCAACACGACTTCAGTTTCCCCGCTAAATTCAGCGGGGAAACTGAAATGACGTCACATGACTGTGTCATGTCACTCTAAAACAAATTCAATTTCTCCGCTAGATTTAGCGGGAAAATTGACTGCACGTGACCTCAACACGAATTCAATTTCCCGCTAACTTTGGGAGGGGCGGTTACGCCGACGGCGAGCGGCGCCGCTATACACGGGAATGGGCGCCTAGGAGCTGCGCTCGAAAAGGTCACGGACGACTTTCTTTCTTGGAGATTCAAGTATCAAATGTCAGCAGTGCTAAACACGGGACACACCTCGAATGGCAGCAGCTGTGCATCATACACGCACACTCTCTAGACGATCAAACTACCGAGTCAGCAGCTTTGTCCGATGGTTCGCATAGCACGAATGCAAGTTTTCAGTCACGGGATTTCATCTGTGGGAGAAAGGATGCTCTTGGGCATGAGGATTTCGGTCACTCATCTGAAAGATTCAATAAATTAGATTTCATTTCTCACCCTTTCAGAGAGAGAAGAGCTTCTACTTTATAAACTGGAAATTACTCAAACCTTACTCAAGGACAAAACAAACAAAAAGTAAAAAAAAAGAAATCTTTGAACAGCACAAACACGCATTTTAAATTGTGACATAAAATTGATTAAGCACAAACTTGACTAACTCACATATAAGCAAAGATGATGGATCAGTTCTTACTGTTCCGTCAAGATACAGCAAGCACGTTTTGCCTATAGTTCACAAGCGTGCGAAGTTTTGCAATATTATTTTTTGTTATCAGAAAAAAAAAAGATGATTCATTTTGCATCGGAGAAATGCACATTTTGATAAAGCATACTGTATCTGCCGTGACTCTTCGTTTGATGAAGGCGTGTGACCCGCGATAGTAACTCGGATCTACTCGAGCAAGGCGTTCAGCTGAGACTCCATGTCTAATTAATGGAGCAGACAAGAGTTGCGACAGCGTTCGGTTTGCACTCCCGCTTCCTTATTCCGAGAGTTGAATCGAAACCGGAAACTGTTATCTGGGAGCCATGTAAAGGCCTGTCGAAACGGGACACTTCAGGAATCGTGGGGCGACACAACTCCGTCAAAAGTCGTGAAATTGGATGCGGTTGAAGTCCGGCACTTCGATCTCTGTTTGGACACCACCAAGCAAACATCACGACTTTCCTCCTCCCTTCCTCCGCTTTCCGGTGACCTCGGTGCTCGTCAGACTTGACGTCACACGCCGCCTGCCAATGCTGTCCTTCTGTTCTGCCGGGCCCGCGCATCCTTGGCCGTGCTTTAAAATCTTCTCGATCTTACTCCAGAATATTCGCGACTCCAGCGACCTATAGGGGGCGCCACTTCCAAACAAACATGGCGGCTGGAAACAGGTCGCTTTGGATCGGCCAGGCCACCTGAACGGGTGGCGCATTAAATTTAACAATTTTTTTTTGTTTAATGCCCTTTTTTCTAGGTATTTGAACTGCGACGGTTAACTATAGCCGGTGCACATAAACGTGCAGAGCATAGTTTTGTTTTCCCGGTGCTTTTTGTTCTTTTCATGTCAAACTTTTGTTTGGGAGATTTCGTTCAAAACCGAAACTATGGACTCCGGAGAGACGGCAATAGACACTAATCAGTTTTGATCAGCTAAGGAAAGTTGCGATGAATACAGAATTGTTCCACCGAGAGTAATTTTCAGATAAATCGCATGCCTCGACCATGCGACTTATCTGTACGCGAAATCTAGCTTTTGTGCGTATCCGCGTTTAAGAAACAGCTCCAGTCGTCTGCTCGGTCAACAACACAGGCTGCAGGAAAACTACAAAAATTAAGCAGGCGCTTCTTTCGCCAAGGAGCAAGTTAACCCGCTGGCGTCCCACTAAGCAGCTGATACCCGTATTTAAATTCTGGTTTTAGTAGCAATCGAGAAGTCATTTTGACGAATATGCGGGTTATGTATTATATTACTTTCTATGTCCTACTAAAGCAATATTAGTATATTCTTCGGGTCGAAATATGAGCTTAGTTGACTAGCTATTAGGTGAACTGCTGAATAAACGTATATTTGACAGACAGAGAGATACTACTTAAACTCAGCCGAATGGTTCTAGCCGGCAGAACGGAGACGAATGCGGACAAACTGAAGAGAGTCTTTATCGGAGATTCACGCAAAACTCCTCTGCATTGTACTTGACTTCGAATCCTGAACAAACAAATTGAGTATTTTTTTTTTGTGGCCGGACAACCTGAGCAATGTAGACGTATGTTGCTGCTGGCTTTGACAGGGGCATAGTATAAATATTGGAGGCGCGATAGATCATAATGCCGTGACAGCTTCTAACTTTGCGAGACACGTCCCCACCTTTGGAAAGCAGACAATTTCCCTCATTAATCGTATGCAGCGAGCAGGTTTTCCGGAATCAAGTAATTGCGAAATCAGCCCAACTCCTTCGGTGTGGTCCAGAGGCTTTTTCGGCGAAATGCAGCCAAGATGAATAGCCAACGCACCGACCGGCGTGGGTGGCTCAATCTTGAATCTAATCGAACACAACCAAACTCAAGAAAAGCAGCTATCGATCCTTCCCATTCACTTGACTGCAACATTGGTGTTGCCTCCAGTGAAACGCCTCGTCTATCGTCCTCAGTCTACTGTTTTACGTCCTTATAAAGAAATCACTTATCAGTTACCAAGTAGTCGTCACTTTGAATGTGATTCGAGAAAAACAAGAAGTCAAAACATTTTTCCGGGATTCTTCCCCCTATCCAAAAAATCGAAAGCACGCGACGGTGTATTGTGGAGTAAACGGGCATTCAAACACGTGATGGAAGGAAGCGATCTACTGAGGCTTCACCACACTAATGAACACTCAGGCAAACTTAAATATTCGGACCTTCGTAAAATTAAATTGTTCACCACCGCGCCGACAACACGTATCCACGAAAGCCGCCAGAGACGCGGAGCGGCGCAAAGCGACCAGTGCCGGCTGGTTCCCGGTTTTCCATCTTAGTGCCGTCCGTTTGCTGAAGACGCGAATGGGCTTTGTACCTTTGCGTTCGAAAACTTACCCGCGTCCTGCGTCGCTCTGTCTGTGTTATCCTGTGACACGAGCGCGCCTAAGTAACTCGGATCTAGTTGGGTAAGGTTTCGAACACAGACCTTCCCTTTCCCGTTTTTGGACTTGAAGAGCAGCGGAGCCCTTGAGTCATTGACCCACAGCCAACAGAGCGTCTGAGTGGCTTTCAGAACTCGCGTGACGAGCATGCTCAAAACCCCTTTGAAGGACACGAACGAACTCTGACGGAGGGAACTTTCCCACCGGCCAAAAAATATGGACGGAAACGGAACGCCGAAGACTTATGTCGGAGTTGTGTCACCTCACGATTTCTCAAGTGTCCTGTTCCGGCAGGAACACGTTTTATGGTAAACAAAAAGGGTTTAATGTCCCTTTAGAGATGTTTCCTCAGGATATAATTTATAATTCTGCGCCCAGGTTTCATCAACTTAGCCGTTGGGGAAAGGAAGCTGATGAAGATGCCGGTATTTCACCGCATGACGTCGCCGGTCAAGGAGCCTAATTTTTTTTTTTTTGCCTTTATCAGATCGTGCAAATGGCGGTTAGGGCGAAATCAAAGATACGGCCACTTCAACAAGAACGGACAGCTAGCAAGAGAAAGCATGCCGTAACTCTCGACGCTCCCACAATTTTGCCTTTAAAATTGTTCCACGTCGCCAACCGCCACGTGTGCTTCTTTTGCGCGGATAAGGCTTGGCCCTCGCACCCGGAAGCTGCTATGAAACCTTCACGTTGGGTAAACCTTTGAGTGCCACACCCGGGTGTGCCCAACCGCGTTCTCGTCTGTTTTCAGTTCAGGTTTGTTTTGTGCACCTCATTGTTTTATATGAGAAAGACATCTGGACGGACACTTTTAATTGTGCATTTTTCCATTCCGTTCTTTCTGTATATATTTTGTGTTATCCACTTTTTCTTTCCATTATAAAACTAAAACTCATTCGAATAATTCCTCTGAAATGTATTTGTTACTATACTGAAATCTTTAAAAATTCAAGATAATAAGATTGCCGTGGAAACAGACATAGTAAAACTTGTTTGATTTTGCATAAGCGTGTTCTTACAAAAATTAAAGTTATTTTGACAAACTTCTTTTCGTAGTCGCACCCTCAAGCTATTGCACGCGGAATTTGGTAAAACAAAATTCTAAACATTGTATTTTTTTTTCAACGATACATTGACTAAGCAATGTGTGTGGATTTGTGATAGAGGCGGTTCTAATATCATTAACAATCAATGTCCGTAAATGAACATTTTATGGCACTTTTTCTGTTTGCTAGGTGTCAACACTTCAAATTTCTACGATTTTAAGCTTCAGAGGCAGACACATCCGTGTAGTGTCCTTCCTTTAAAAGATCAACAAAAACCAAGCAGTGTTTTAGCCTATTATTTTTCGTAAAAGAGATAGCTAATGTCAACACCGAACTTATCTAGACTTCAGTCTCCGGAGTTATAAGGATTTTAAACAGGTGCTTTGAGAAAGGAAGCATTTATGACGTCCAATACGCACCTTTTGAGCGCTTCTCACCGAGGCGAGAACTGTTTAGTCATCGTGTTGTGCACGAAGTTCAAAGATCAGTACACAATGATGGTTGTGTGCAGAAGGCGTATATTGGAGTGCTCTATAGATTTTAGAAAAACAATTCTGTTCAGTTGTGGTATTGGAACTGTTACAGTGATTATTACGTTTTGTCTAGAACGTGATCCAACAAGTAGTTCAGTATCTGCTCTGGCGATTAAAGTATTTATATCAGAAGCATCTTGACTTTCCGGGGCAGACAAAAATGTTAGTTTCCGAGTATTGACACTATATATTAGAGGCGGGTTCTCCTCAGGGCGGTTTTTGAGTGACGATAAAACCCTATTATTGCTTTAGACGAATGAAACTATTCTCCACACATAACATAATTAATAAAAGTAAAAGTCGAGGTCACATAGAAGTCATCACAGATTAAAAATAGCTCTTATACATTTAGGGAGCTTTTGTTTTTAACTGCCCCTATGAACTTTTAACAAAATAAGAATAGTTAGTGTAATCAGACACACACGCACCGACGCATACACACATTTCGGCACTCTAAAAGATGCATTCACGCACACAGATATATATATATATATATATATATATATATATATATATATATATATATATATATATATATATATAGAGAGAGAGAGAGAGAGAGAGATATACTAATAGAGACATGCTTTTTAGCCTTACCTGAAATCGTAAATGATGCTATGTTTAAAACACCTCGTAATAAAAAAATGTGGATATTGGTTATATGACGCTGGTGGGAATACAACTATTCTTGAACACCCAGTTTGTCTCCTTTTATATTAATGAACGTTTCTCGTTATATCGAAGTGATATGCCGTTTTTGGTATTATTGTGCCAATAGACCGATCTCACTAAGCATTCGGCGCATGCGTGACACCGCCATAACTTTATTTCACAGGAGGCAAACGACGGTGCACGAGAGGGCTCGTGTCGTCTCGTGCCCCACACGCGCAGAGCTCCAGCGGGGTTGTCACACGTGCAGAAAGACTAAAGTTCCCTCGATGCATTGCGGCAGCGGTGGCGTAGTCAAACTGGCTGGTGAGATCGGTCTATTGTGTTGTTTTTAAATTGTGCGTTGTTGGCAGGACAGTTCTTAAATGGTGTGTACTATAGCGCACACAAGGTATAAAAATGTGGCAAAAGTCGCCGCTTTCAACGAACTACCGTAGCAAGGCCACTGATAACACAAATCGTATACAGTGTTACTTTGGGGTTACGTTGCTGAAATGAACTTGGTGCATATTTTGCGACTCCAGGGTGCAAACGTTGTCACGCGCAGCGTTTCCGAAAGAAAGCCTTGTCAAAGCTATATCGCTCCAGTGGCTGGAATGCAAAGATGATGATTATTTCGGTGGGACACCCCAGCTCTCACCAGCTGCTGTTTCGTGCCTGCCTGTTTCCCCCAGGTACGCTCCTGTTCGCCTTTCTTTCGTCTCCTGCACACTCTCGTATATATAACGAGAATGTAGTGCTGGGTTTCAACACAAAATGTGTTCATGGGTTTGATTTTATGAAAACGTTTCACGCTAGTGTTTGACGAAAAAGGTTTACACGCCGGCCAAAGCAACCTAAAGGATGCATAGCCCATAGTAGGCAATGCATAAGCACCCGGAGCTTATAGTAAACATAAGTAGTGATAACAACAGATACAGGATCCTAATTTGAAATAAATGATAGAAATAAGAAAGATTCAATAAGGTGCTCGGCGGGAATCAACCCCAGGATCATGGAGTAAGCAGTCCATCTTTGCTCGCCGCTACAAGTTTTTTTTTTTTTTTTTCAGAGGTGTGGGCAACCTGGAGATTCAAAGCGGTTGGCCCAGGTTGCCCCTAAGACGATCATGAGCGGTCATCTTGACCACGAGGGGGCCAAGGGCAACTGGCCACGCGAGCGGCGCTCCGCCGCTGATAAAGGGCCGTCGCAGCGTATGCGCGGGGGCTGTTGGGATCGCGCCGCAGGCGATAGCGGTCATTAAATGTTTACCTGTTGTTGAACCGGTGTGCTCTGTCATTCCTCGAGACGGGTAGCAGCAAGGGAAATCCCACAGAGGGTATATCCTAGTGCATTAAAACCACACTGTCCGGTGCTCTTGGGCAGATGTATAGCAGCTACAAGAAGGTGGTGGTGGCCAAAGCTCTACCAAATGAGCTAAGTATGACTGGCAGCTGGCGGTTGCCCGTAGTGGCATGCAACCAGAGCAAACACCTCCTAGATAACAGAGCCGTAGTGCTGAATGAGATGACGTCGTCAGCGAAGGCCAACGCTGGCCTGAGATTGGACACGCCATCGCGTCAACGTTCGGCTCAAACTTGACCCGAAGCAGAGCGCTCACGCAGCACTCGTTTCCAATCTGTATCCAGCGTTGGCCTTCGCTTGTGACGCAAAACTTTCAGCACTACGGCCTTGTCTTCTAGGTGGTGTTGCCAGAGCCATATATGGGGAAGAGTTTGGGAGGCTGGCGTGGCCTTGTTAATAGCTCGTCATCGATGTCGCTGACACGCCACGGGAACGCGATGGCCACGCCCATTTCGCCATCTTCAAGCCCAACCGACGCCGGGAACCTATACCCGTATGCTTGCTTCTCGGTTTCCTGCAGCGTATGAGTGTTTTATTAAGTCATCCGCTAGCAGAATTTGGGCTCTGTCGTATTTATTAAAGAGCCATATTAAGTTTGTTCCCGAATACCTTGTCCATTCTCCCTTCGTACGCGCCGCGACACTGGACCGTTCATACGCTTCGCTTATGGTCGGTGCGTCGCGTAAGTTATTCTTGCCAAGTTTCTCAATTTTCAGTTCTAGTTTACGCCGATTGTTATTTTAGGGGTGTGCGACTATAAAAACGTCTAATTCGCTGCTCAGAGGCTTTCCGTAAAGTGTTCTGATAAGCGAGCGCACAGACTGCCAACGTTGCCTGTGTTTTCAAAGGAAATTTATGTTAAATTGTGAAGTGAGCTAAGGCCCTTCGTCCGAAATTTTTCCGGAGCTTTGTTTCTTCCTAATCGAATTTCGTCTTGACCATGGGTCAGCGTGTCAAGCAGTGATGACTTGATCCCAGCGATCGCTGCTCCTGATATGGCATGGACACGCCGTGCACCGTGCATGATTCTCGCGTGCCTCCACCGAACTCTCCCAGCAATGAAACAGCGAACTTGTTCTCCGAACATCTGGGAAGCAGGAAGGTTGCGAAGAGAAAACAAATAAATGAAGGTTGTGCGAGTTTGATGACATTAAAAACGGCGCCGTCACTTACATTCTGCGTAACTTTAGAACCGTCTGTTTTGTAACCAAAGGTTACGAAACAAACATCGAGCTACTCAGCGTCAGGCGGCTCTTCGCAAATGGTGAGCTTGCTCCGTTTAATAGATTTTAACTAAAATGATTAGCCCTTCCTAACGACGCTGAGATCCCAGCATTTATCATCATGTTATTACAAGAAAATTAATGGAAGATAGAACGACAACAAAACTAGATTCTTCATGCAAAAAGCAACATTTATTGGAAAACATCTATTAAATATTACAGTCATTCACCTCGCGGTTGGGAAAAAGAGGCAGGGGAAAAAGCTCTGCAGCCTTGGGACGTCTTTGTCTAGTGCTGGAATTATTCTGATTACGTGCGAGCGTTGTGTTGCAGCTAGTTCACTACACCTTCAGAAAAAAAGGGTTGATTCATACACCACTTGTCCCATGTACGACACCCCATAACATCAGTTTGACGTACAGCCCGCTGACGTCGAACCGCCGGTAGCAACTTTGACGAGCAGCTTAATAGCCAAGTGGTTTAACTTATTAAAATAACTAAGGTACCTGCTACTCACTTTAAAAAAAAACAATTGGAGTTTTCTTGTATTTGTATTGATACGTATCTTGGCTGTATTTGATACGCATCTTAGCTGTTTAATGAGGTATATATCACCGATAGAAATTTCAGAGAAGATGTAATTCAGCTGGTGAACTTTCAACAGTGTAAAACATTGTAGGACAAAAAAAAAAGAAAAAAAGGGGACAACGTTTTTGTCCTACGTCTCGGGTTTTGCAATGTTTATATATCATCGTTCTCAAGCCACTCGTAAAAGTTGAGGCCGTCTGTTCGACGTCAATGTGCTGTACGTCGAACTGAAGTTTTTGGGGTGTCGTATATGAAACAAGGGGTGTAAGAATATAACCTTTTTTCTGAGTGTCGTTTTCGTCGCAACGGTGACGAAAACTCGATTTTATAGAAAGTTTCAACATGAAACAAGAGATTTTATTTCACAAAGACGGGAGCCTTCCGTGGGCGTCCAGAATTGTCGTGCTTGATTTTATTCAACCATTTTTGGCGTCGTTTGCTTTCTTTTGGAATCATAAAGACGACGATAACCGTGATGGCTGTGATTTCAGCAACCAGACGCACAACAACCGTCCATTTTCTCCCCAGTGAACCTAAACAAATAGGGGTCTGTACCCAGGATACCATGAAGCCCTGCAGGCACGCGCGTTGGCCTCAGGATCGGTAATGGTGGACAAGCCAGTGCAGTTCCCGCGGCGCTTTCCGTTGCTAGGTGGTTGCTAGGCCTGACGTCAGTTCAATAGAAGGAGTCTGGAACGAGTTAAAATACGGCGAGAGGTCAATGAGAAAAGTAGATGTCCAAACTCTTTCCCTATATTTGGCTCTGCATGCGACTGTCCGCGGCGAGTGATGCTTCGTACAGCGTACTTAGGCCGCAGGCGACCATCGGAGGCGAGTTAAACTTAGCATACTTAGTCTAGCATAGTTGGTGAGCAAGGGGCTGTTGGCAGTGAATCATACTTAATCTAGGGTACTTACTCCGCAGGCAACCGTTGGGGTCGAGCATACTTGTTTCGCTGGCAACCACCGGCGGCAAGTCATACTTCGTCCACCATACTTAATCCGGAGGCGACTAGAGGCTCTGAGTCATACCTAGTTTATCATACTCCTTTCACAGGTGGTCGTCGGCGGCTAAACCCCGTTCACCCCTATGCCGACAGTTTGGTGGAAGATAAGCGCTAACCGGACCAATGGACCACCTCCCCTTCACCTTACCTTGCACTCTACACGTGGCTAAAGGAGGGAGCGAGATCACGTTGCTAAAGATAGACACGTGGCCGGTCCAGCGAGCACGTAGATTCCACCGCATTGTCAGCTTAGCGGTGAAGGGAGAATGTCTAATTGCTGTATGAAAGGGAGGGAGAGAGGAGGCCCCAGCAAAATGGGAGATTTGGGGGAGGGGGGGGGGGGGGCGGGCTTCGTTGAGCGAGCGCGTATACGTGGCCAAAGAATTACCGTGCTTGGCTGTCCGGCGGAGGATCTGGGTTCGATTTATTTATTCTTTTACACTTGCCGTTCTCGCAAATTCGAGAACTTTCTCGTCTGAGAGAGTTACGAATGCTCTATGCGTGTCCCCAGTTTTGTCAGTTAGTTGTAAGTAATTCATTGCTCCCTAGATGATTTCCACCAGTCTTCCGATATCCTCTTTGTTATTAAAACACAGATATGATCCATTCTTCTATCCTCGTCTGCAAACCCTAGCTAAATCCGTCACCCCCTCCGGGAGAGCGGGAGCAATCCATGTACACCTCAACACCACATGTTCTATTGTCTCGTCTTCCCTTTAGCACATCGCACACCACGTATTCATTTCCTCATACATTATCATATATGTCCATAGTCTTTAATAATCCTGTTCTAGCTTCGAATAATAATTAGCTCCCCCGTGAATTATCATACCAATGTTGCTTCCTTATTTCCTGTTTTCGTCCCCTAAACATAGTTGAAGTTGATTTTCCCTGCATATATTCCTCCCACATTTTTCTCTCGGCTTCTTTCACTTCCCTTTTCGCAGGGGTATAGTCTGATCTGCCCCAGCACTTGAATGTTGGTATTTTAATTTCAGTTTTCAGGCTGGGTTTTCCACTTAGTGTTCAGACCTTTTATGTACACCTTTCTCGTCCATCGTAGACCTTTCTTGACCATCGTGTATCCTCAATTGGGTCTAGCCTTTGTTAAAACTTCAAATTACTGACCACCTCTCTAGCCTCTAAAGATGTCCATCCCATGTCGCCCTGCACTACCTCACTTGGTGCATTCTCATGCGGCCCCAGTACAAGTCTACCCACGCCTCTCTGCCATGTCTCTAAGCTTGACTGGACCTCAAATCTCATGCATAATACCGCATTGCAAAAGACAACCCCGGCACCATAACTCCTTCCCATATTCCCGTAGCAACGTCATGTATATTGTAATTCCATAGTGCCCCATGCTTCATAGTTGCCGCATTCCTGTTTCTTTTATTTAGCATATTTTCTTCCGCTTCTTCTAAATGTTGTTTTCCCTCATTAAGCCATATTCCTATGTATTTATACTTCTCTACACGTTCTATTAAAACGTCTTGAATTTTCACAGGGTATCCCCTTCTCATCGTTATAAACCACTACTCCAGACTTGTCGCTACTGAATTTCAGGCCCAGAAAATATAGTTCCTGTCCACTGATCTTAATCAGTTCCTGTAACCTATCCCCGGCCGTTTGCTAACAGTACAATGTCGTCTGCGTGGAACGTTTCTGGTATAACTTGGTTCACTTTTCCCCCTCTCTCCATATATGACACATCACAACCTTAATTGCGCTCTTCTATTTTTTTTCCATTCTACTAAGGTATATCATAAAAGGTAGAGTTGTTAGGAGAGAACCCTGCCTGAGTCCTCTTTTATTTCTGCTGCTTCTGTTATTTCTGATTATAATGTTATAACCTTATTATTGGTGTATACCTCTCGTAAAAACCTAACCAAATGTGCATTTAACTCATGCTCTCTCAGCTGGACTCAGAATCGCTTCCTGACTCACATTGTCGTACGACCTTTTAATGCCCAAAAATGCTATTAATAACGCTTTTTTACTCATTCATAACACCTCTGGACATTCAGTGATGATGAATACGTTGTCATTTAATCTTTTATGTCTTCGAACGCCGTTTAGTAGCTCCCTTAAAAGTTTATCTGCCCATTTTTCCAGTTTTCTTTTTACTAGCCTCGCCGCTAGTCTGTACAGAATCAAAGTTACTGCTATTCGGCGGTATAACATTATGATATTCTTATTTCGCTTGCTGTATATGGTAATCTCGTTCTGCTTAGTTTTCAGTCATTGAGTACCTCCCCTTTAATTATTATTTGATCACTTGCCTGTCTCAACTTTAATTTGCTTCTTTCTTTTTCTTCTCCCTTTTTTCTCTTTGTTCAATTCTGTCCGTGTATCCCTTAACTCCTCTAACTTAATCGCCCAGTCGCTTTCTATCCTCTTAAAAGCTACACCAAGATATTCGAGCTAGACCCACGGTTTTCATACTGGCGCCCAGACAAAGCGTTTTTCATCCACGGTCGCCAGAGTAGCACTCGAAGAGCTCCTGCTTGCAAACGTCTATAGTAGCTCAATCGTAATCCCATGTAAAGTCCGATATGATGAATATTTTGCTTGGAACTGAACATTTTACATCACGTCTATTCTAGTCGCATAAAGAGCAAAATAATTGAATACAATAGGTTTTCCTTCTAAGTCCCTCAGTTTTATTTTTCGTATTCAAAACTTGCTTCGCTTCAGGCGATATCATAGAACAGCTGGCAAGTAACAATTGAATAAGTAGCTACGTAACATTCGTTCCAGGGAGAGGCATGATAGGGCCCCTGCCTCTATGCCACCGCATTTTAGTCGTACGTATTTAAGTCGTACCCAGAGAGCGATTGAGCTAAGAGAGGCATCAGCATGTTTTCGGTTTGGGTGCTCGCGCTGTGCTTATCGATATCCGGAGGGATATCAGAAGTCGATACAGAGGAGACATCAAGTAAAAATGAGGAAAGAAAAGAGACCACTTTGACGACGCCATTTTTTGGGCCTATTTTCAGCTATGCCGAAACAAACCCTGAACTTCAGAAATATCAAGACGCTTGGAAGGTAAGCTATTTTAGTGGATATCACTATGTTTTGCGAAAACATAAGAACTGAAACAACAAATGGCTCCACCCCCAAGAAAACAAACACTCCATTTTCAGTGCTCGATGTCCTAAGGCATTTCACGGCATTTATCTGAGCACTGTTTTTGATGGCGTGGCCTCAAACGGCCTCAACGTCCTAAAAAAATGGCAAGCTTATACTGAGTTTCTTAATGACTCTATTTCTTTATGGGAATTCGGGGTGGAGCCTCTTTTGCAGCTCTTATGTCGCAGCATAACACGCGCAATATCCCCTCGGTTCCTACAAGCATCTTTATAAAACGAGGCCGACACGACATTTCTTTAAATCTACACTTGGTATGCATCTACAATTTTTAGTTATATACAAGGATAAACGGGTGTAATTGAGCATTAAAATACAATGAAGCTGATGGCATCAACTAGAATGACGATGGAGAAAATAGCCGTTGATTGCTAAGCACCAAATTAAATCGCTCAATAGCGATTGACAAGAAAAAAGACTCCAGGTCCGTTCGATGATTATGCCTAATTCATTTAACACTAAGTCAGTTATAACGAATGTAGACATAGATCTTGATGTTGTATTCATTGGCCAAAAGGAAAAGCTTCTTTTTACTAGCTTTCTTGAGGTGTAATTTACAGGAATACTCCTTTATATATTACAACTCTAGAGACGCGTTGACATGAACGCAACTTAGTGGCATCAAATCCAGCCAATATATTCAATGCCAAAAAAATGATGAAAGTGCAGTCTAGCTGGTGTAAGTTGAACATGATATAGTAAACCTGAGACTGCGGTAGGACGACGGAAAACGCAAAGGAATACAGATAAATAACAGGCAGCATCTTGCTGAGCTGGGCTTGGGTAAACGGCGTAATAATCTAGGAAATCGCATCGCATTCCAATCGCTATATGGAGGTGGATCGAGACGGCAAGCGCGCATTCAGACGGCTTATGCAAACTGAGGTAGCATAACAATTCGTAAAGTGGATGATTACTGGGAGGCGTCCGCTCCGGCATCTGCTATACGTTTGTTGCGGGAGCGGGTGAACAGCTGATAACATTCCAAGCAAAACGGATTTTGGCTAAGCATTGGCCAATGGCTGGCGAATCAGTGGCGATGGTCTTTTGGCCAAGGACCAAAGAGTGGCCATTCATCGACCAATGGTTGGGCGATGGCTGATGGTCAGTGGCCAGTGGACAATGGCCAGAGAAAGTCCAGTTATCGGCCGATATCTGGCCACTGTCTGGCCACTGGCTAAAGGACTATTGCCAGCCATTCGCCAATGATTAGCCAAATCTGTGCTGCTTGTGATGTCGGCGAGGTAGAGCGGTCTTGGGTGCTTGCGTGCAATTTCTCCCCAAGAATGGAAGGGAGGCCGGGCTGCTCGTTCTGTGGTACCCGTGCCTGGAGGCGTATTGGGACATCCTCGTGGTGTAATCCAACAAGGCAAATCTAGGTTCATAGATGACTGGCCTACATAAACGTTCCGATCTTTCGGAAGCAGCAGATGACCGTGACCTTTCGCGCTCGATGTTTGAGATAACACGGCTTGTCACAGTAAACCGAGCAGTTTTGACGCGACGTATACCATGGCGGCAGCCGAGGACGACGGTGACACGATGGCCTGCAATATTAGTGGTAAACAACTCTTTTGAATGTGAAATCAAAAGCGTCGTCCCGGTACAATAATCGCCCGTAGAAGCACGCACGAAGATAAACCTGACCAATAGGGCCGGAAGCGAGAAAAGCTCCGAGGTGGCATCTAATTACCTGTGAAACAATCGCGACTGTTTACCTAAGCCTAGGCCCCCTCCCCTCTCTCTTTCCACCGCGCAAACCAGGCAAAGTGGGGAGTAAGCAAAGAAGTCGCCACCGCGTGCATCGTTGTCGAAGGTGGCGGGTTTGTGACTGCTTGAAAAAATATCATGAGCCATTTCACTCTGCGAAGGTGAATGACCAGTGAAACTGTTTAGCACACAAACCAGACGTGACACAGAATTCTGAACAAAGGCACGGACACAGTTATTGTTTTGATCGGTGGTCATGACGACGAAAGTTACACTCACACATTTATCGTTGTCTTGATCGGTGGTCATTATTTCACGTGGACAACTATCGCCGCCCCGAGGAACCGGAGGAAACACGCGCGACGGGACCGCCACCCGGCGGAAAGTAGACACGCGCGGCGGGACCGCCACCCCAGGAGAGCGGAAGGAAAGGAAACTAGGCACGCAAGCGGGCTTGGAACAATGACAAAGAGAGGGCGGTGCGTGCGTAGACATTGCAGACGCGGGTCGCACAGCGGCAAATCTTTGAGAAACCTTTATTATCTACCTGAGAGTTGACTGATCTTGAAAATGGTGCCTATTGATAACTAATCTACTGTTATAGACCTACTGCTAAATGGACCTTTTCCACATACCGACGGCACCAGGCGGTGGCTGCAGGAACTAAAAATCGAGGAAGTGACCTACCTGCGCTACCAATCGATAATGGGAGCTACGCTACCAGTTTCGTCGTTCTCTAAGCTGCGACGCGTGCGCAACGCGACTTTAAAGAGGGGAAAGGAAAACACGACCAAGACGTCGTGTTTTTCTTTCTGTCCTCTTTTTTTTGTGTAACACAATTATATATATCCTGCAATTACGTATTCTAACCGCTGATCCACAGCCTCCTTCCGACTTTTCTCGATTTTTCGTACCGACTTCGCCGCTTGGCATCGGCCGCTTGCGCGTGCGCAGAACGCTTCTCGGAAAAGGTCCATTACCCACGCATCAAGGAGAATGCAGGGAATTGTGTTCCACACGCCGCAGGTGTCGGGGTTAGGGTGCCTCAATGTCCTTTTGTTTAGGGTGATGCCACCCTTTGTAGCACCCGATGCCGACAGCACGCGCTCACATGTAAAATACAAAGAAATCGACGAAAACAAAATGTCGCCATTGCACAGTCAGCGCTAGAAACACGTGCAGGGACGTGTTTCACGCGCTTCTGAACAACAATTACACCATCTTCCCGAGGGGAACCATGGGGTGATGCGGAGCATCGTGTTGGTTCCGAGGAAAGAGTCAGTTGCGTGCTGACGTCGAGAGATGGCGCCACCGACTGCCCTAGCGTTACCCCCTACGCGAGCCTTCGTCGCGGCTCGCGGCAGAGAAACTTGGAACGCTCGCCGCTCGCCGTTTATTTTTTTTCACACTTGAAGGAGAGGAGACTAGAGGAGGAGAGTTGCGCGTGCGCGCGCGGTGTGGTTAGAATCGAACGCACGCGAAGTGCACGCACAGCTGGTAGAGAGAGAGAGCGGAGAGAGTAACGCGCAGCTGTTGGAGAGAGGGAAGGAGGAGAGTTGCGTATGCGCGCGCGGTGTGATTAGAATCGAACGCACGCGAAGTGCACGCGCATCTGGTAGAGAGAGAGAGCGGAGAGAGTAACGCGCAGCTGTTGCAGAGAGGGAAGGAGGAGAGTTGCGCATGCGTAGTGTGAGTGCAGACTACAACGCCGACGCCGCGGGACATAGCCCCGAGCAAGAGATGCTCCGCATCTAAAAGAAAAAGAAAAGTGTGGGACAAAATGGCCAGATGTCTCCACCCTAAGCAAAGCGCACAAGAAGGCACCCTAGTCGGGGTCTTCAGCAGTGACTGTTCTAATGCAAAATACTGAAACAAATGGCATCTTGCACGCGCGTTTGTCAACGCTTCGTTTTGGTTATTTACTTCGTATGTTTTATACGGAAAGGAGTGCGCGTGCGGCGCGTGTGGCGGTTCGAGCAAAAAGCTTTTGTTTACGCACATAAGAAAATCCACGGAACCCTAGCATTTAACAGCTTCGCTGTAAAAGGCCAATGAGGCATCCCTGATTTGCCGCATGGTTTTCCTTTCTGGGGAAATTCCAAGCGAGCTCAACGCTGCGAGCAAATTCCACAACCAACGCACATTTTTCCACTGACAAGCGCCCTATGTGGAGCTGTCTTTGAAGCGCAAATGAATGGCAACAAACTTGCCTCCGCCCGTCAGAATACATTGGCATCGCACTCTTAGAAAAAAGGGACTCCTCCTTAAAGGGAGGAACGCTCATGTTCCTTAAGAATGGGGGAAGCTTTCGTCCCTAAAGCAGAGGGGGGGAGGGGGCAAAGTTCCTCCGCCGTCTGCATCTCATTATGGTTGCCACGAATGAAGAAAACCGAGCTCAATAATGCTTAACAAAGACGCTACATCTTTTGTACGGGGCGACAAGAGCAGCCAAGAAACGCGTGACACAAGCTTTCCACGAATTGCATTTATTTTCGAAGCCGGCTTCCCCCCGCGGGTAGAGATACTTGCGTTTCGAAAGCTGTCACTCACTATTCTCGCCGTCAGCACTGCGATGTTAAACCGAGACAATCGACACCCAGTTACTTCGCACACTTTACGTCTTTCCTTTTGCTATTCCTCGAGCCAGAATTTATTCGTGAGCACCACACATTCCGGAGGAGTGGTAAGCTATTCGCGAAACCAAAAGTCTCTATGAAAAGAGCAAATTCGAAGCATCCTACTTCTATCATTGTTACACGGTACCGCGGAGCGTAAAATAAAGTTAAATCGCTTCCCCCGAGAGGGCAGTGTCAAGTAGAGTAGTTGGAAGTAGCTAGGCCAGGTGGCGCTAAATACCGGCAAAATCATGTGTTACAATTTTTTTTGTTGTTTTATTTTGCTCATGCTATTATTTCGTTTCGGGCAGCTTTATTGGTTTTGTTATCACAGATATAAATACTTTATGCGTACCGCAAACATCAGCTGAACATTTACAACGAGCGCATACACAGATATGGAACATACAGACATCAATACAACAGCACACTAACCCCATTACTACTTCAGAGCTTTGCTTGTTCCGCCTTTTATACTCGTCATTTTCAAGGCACGGTTTTTCTCGGTAAGCATCTAAGCAATAAATCATATTCCCAGCATCTTGATTTTTTCTTCAGTAATGTCGTACCCCTCAAAGTATTTGGAACTGCTCAGGGGACTAATTTCTTAGTAAAAAGAAAACGCTCACGACTTAATTATTGGAAAGCCAATAAAACAAGCAGCTCTACTGTGGTTCCACGACATGTGTTTGCTTCCCCGCACAGCACGTCGTGGCCCGCATTTCTATCGTTGTATTTGTTTTTCTATTTGTGCTGTTCGCGTGCGGCTATATTTGTCGCCTTTAATTAATTTTGTAGAGGGGGTATTCACTCAGCCGGAAGTAATGCTTCACGGACAGAGAAATCGTTTTTCGATCAACATGACTGCAGTCGAAGCCGCGACTTGCGGCAGGTGTGAACTGTACGGAGCTACACCGTGGTGAGCTCGAAAACTTCTAGCGCTCATCCTAGCGCGCCACTTGGAGGGCAGGAACCGTAGTATATTTAAACAGCAAAATGAAATATAGCTTTTTTTATCCGTTTTATCATAATTCTTTAATGATAAACTTCAAAACTTTAAATATACGTCCAGCCCTTGCCCCAGAGCACAATCGCTCTCGGGGAGGGGACAACAAGACATCGCAAGCGACAGTCAAATTGGCCACTGTACGATAGGAGCTAGTTCAGACCGGCGTTCCAACATGACTATCCGCAGGTCGATTGATTGCACCGTAATCCCTCAAGCGGTCTTAAACTCTTTCATGTGAAGCAGAATGACGACCTGCGGAACCCCGCCACCTCTGATTACGGCCTGACCAGCGGCATCAAAGCCCAACAGCTTTCGTCGTCTCATATTGTGGTTACACCACTGATACGCAAACACACGGTCACATCGGCGAAAATTCCAGTCTTCGTCCACACGAGGACTGGAGCAGACAAGCTGGGACACGCGAAATACCCAAAACATGTTCACGTAGCGAGGCTGGTACCGCAAATGTAACTTTGACTTTTAGATACGACACGGCGTGGCGCTACGTTCGCTTTGTACTTGACTTGCATGCTTGTAAACGGTGGGAGGTCGCCTTCATTCCAAGGTCATTCCAAGGACGATTGAAACCGATAAGAGCGCGAGAAGCGCGAAGGACGAGTCAAAGTAGCTGGACAGACCAACGCTTGGTTTGTCCAGTTTCTTTGACTTATCCATTGTTCTTTTGGCGCTGTTATTACTTGAGAAAACAGCAGACTTGGACGTAGTTCAACTACTCTACTCAAACTACTGTAGTTTAACTACTTTTCCAAGTAACTTGGTAACTTTCAATTACAACTTTATTTGGGTAATTAGTAGTTTAATTTAACTACGTTTTTCAGGTAACTGCTACTCAATTTACTAACTACTTTCAAAATCTAGTGCTCGTTTTGCTCATCACAAAAGTTTGAGCGCAGAAATAAATAAGACGCCAGCAAATGAAGTGGCATTCCCGAACAAGTGGCCCTCTCACATTCCGTTCCCACGTACTTATACTTGGCAGCAGTAGGAACAGCATCACAGGCGTCCTTGGGCCAAGGTGGCGACGAACAGTCAAAACATAACACCGGCGCGCACTTTGTCGGGTATTGACCTACTCCGGTAATGCACGCAGGTACCGGGCCTTCAGCCTCAACCGTGAAAGACGGGGACAGGGTTGTTGTTGTTTTCATGTTGTCTGCCTTTAGTGAGTTCTGACTCAAACGGTGGGTTCCACGGGAGACGCCACTGGAATGACTTTGCAGCTGGGCGCCTGTTCCCATGGTCGCCTCGTCGTCAGCGCAAAACTGCCTTGCAGAGCCGGACTCCCCCACGCACAAACGCAGACACAGATAATCCGTTCATGGGAGCACGTTCCCGGTTCCAGCTGCAACTTTACGAGCGACGAGGCTTGTTCACGTAATCCGCGTCTTTCCGACCTTCTACGTCAGGGAGACCTCTTTGTTGAAAACGTTTTACTTGTCAGGCGCATCAGGATACCGTAGTCGTCGGCGAGGATTGCGAGTCACCCTTGGGAGATCCTATTGTTGGACCCGACGTCAGCGGCGAAGTATACTTCGTTTCATCTTCTGTTCAACCAAAACAATTTTTTTTTCAATAGCGTTGCACTAGCACTGCAACGAGACTCGCAGTTATCCGGATGATCTCATCGTCGTGGCGCGAGACTTGATCCCTTGAGGGTCAGGTGCACTCACTCAGCGTACTCTCCGAACGTCGTGGGAATAAATAGGGGCCAGTCATAACAATCTCAACTTGCCGGAGAAAAAAGAAGAAAGGAGGAGAGCTTATAAAAGATCCTCTAGTCGAGGCAAACCTCACGTTTCTTCATGGACATCAAAGATACTGACACTCACCTACCCGAACCTGCACAGCCTGTTTCTGAAATTCAAAGATGTCGTTCCATCCAGCGCCACCGTGGAACGGCTTTTTAGCATGACTGGGACGTCTTTAGGAGGAAAAGGGGAGAACTCTCCGATAAGAACTTTCAAAGTCAATTGCTTCTGCGAGCGAATAAACTATTTTGGGGAAAACGCAAGCCTTAAAATGACTGTATTTAATTTTAGGCATTCAGGGTTTTTCACGGATCAAAACTGCTGTTCATTTTGGTACCACAAAAATATCAAAAGTAACTTTGAAAGTAACTTCAAAGTAACTCGCTACTTTTTTACAGTAGTTAGTAGTTTACTCAAATACTATTACAAATGCGTAATTTCTACTCTACTCCAATTACTTTTGGCGTCGATACTCAGTAACTTAACTACCTTTTTTGAGTAATTTGAATATGTCTGGAAAACAGTAACTGAGTGCTGTCTACGTTCCCCCGAATCGAACATTATTCTTCTTTGCTTCTGCCATAGCGCTCGTGTGGCTGGCTCAGACATTTGTTTCCGTTGCGTTATGTCGCACTTGCGTGAAAGCCGCCCCTCTGCCTTCAAACACCGAGGAACCTCTTTTTCCTATGACATTGACCCTTTTCAAATATTATAATTGTAATAAAAAAGGGCTACCTGCACCTGATCTAAGGTTACAGGGCAATTTAGTGCAATACAGCTTTACCAACAAGGCATGAATCAGAAGGAAGGAGCAGGACTGCCAAAAATGGCAACAACTGATATTTGAATGAAAAAGGCTCGAGGTACACCTAAGCACTTCTTATGAGTTGTGAATGCGAGAGCATGAATGTCGTTCTTCGCGCCACACCAGCATCTGATTCCCTCGGCACCAAGGCAGCTTCTGATCCTCTCGGCGCCTCGCCCGTTTCTGCTCCGGCGCGGACACGCAGTGCCATGGGGTGGCACTAACTGAAACTGACGCACGTCGGCTTCATATAATTGCCATTTTGCGTGGCTTTTTGCGTGGTTTCAAAGCTGGGATGCCTCAGATTGCGGCTTCGGGAATTTATCTGCCGTTTGGCGTGGCTGATGACGTCGGCTCTCTTCATGGGACAGTTAATGCTTTCGCATTAAAATAGCACCACCTCTCTTGTGCTACTTCCCTCTGAAACAGCTGGAAACAGCTTAGGGGTTTTGGAGATGTTTTAACAAATTGACAATGTCTGTGAACAAGCCAACAGAATCTCGAGAAACATGTACGTATTTTTACTATCAAAACGCGTGCTCCAGATATGTTCATATTGCTTCACACCCAAGCCTACAGGTATCTTACATCAGTTTATAAAGATTACAGTACCTCTAGCTCCTACCCTGAAGTAAATAACATTAATAAGGGGGTTCGTATCTATTTTTGTTCTAGTTTGTTACAAGCAATGAAAGTTTTATAATGAAGTACAGAAACTTCAACACCAACCCGACAGGACAAAACACTACAATGTGTGTAAGTGCGACCATGATTCAAATGAACGTGACAACTCATTATGTGCTTCATAATATCACCTATTTGAATACGACAAGTGGCAAGACGTAAGTAATGTTTGCATTTTCATGTTCACTGCACAGTAGTACTGAAAGTGACAGCCACAGTTGCGCCAAGAAACTCTTAGCAAAAGTTTGCAGATTTTTATACCAAAATCGCACTTTTTATGTTTTTTTTTTTTACAGTGCAATATATCTTGTGAGATCCGTTATCGACAGGGTTTCGTGCTATCGGGGTTTATTCTGCTTTCAATTTGGGGTGTTATTTCGTTTTTTTTATTTTTTTCGCACAGATTCCGTGTTTTTTAGTGTCAGTCTTCGGCGTCAGACAAAAGCCTGCTTTTTCTGGGGCTTATGTTGAGCAAAATAAGACACGGGAATGGGAGTCACCGCCCTCAAGGAAACATTATCCCTGACCTGCTTCTAAAATGTCCCTATACCCATAAGATAAGGAAACGAGGTGCGGGTCGCATGAAGCAGCTTTGCGAAGAGTTCCCCAAGCAGCACACCATTGTTGGACCAACATGGGCCTGCCACTGGCAAAACTTGGCTCCAATATTGGCCTAATGTTGGTTTTTGTCGAAAGCGCTACCCGATCCAATGGTGGACCATTCAGTGTTGTGCCCGTTAGCGAAAAAAAGTAACGAAATAGCGTTACTCGTTAGTTTGGTAAAAATTAACGCGTTATAGAGCTACGTTACTTTTTTACAAACGTAACGATATACCGTTACCGTTACTTATCAAAAATAGGGAATTGTAGTAGACCGTTTTTCTCCTCCGCTACGGTATCCCCGAAGAAAAAACCGCAGCTGCATATGCGCGCCGCCAGCCTTCTCTGCATAGTTCAAGGTCTTTTGGCGGATTACGGAGCGCTATCAGGGTGCTTAGCGGGCTGCGGAAACGGTCTACTACAATTCTTCATTAACGAACATTACTTTTACGTTACTTTTACTTTACTTTTGTGTTCGAGTACATATGTTTGGCAGCATTCGAACGGGGACTGCTGGAACATAACCAGCCAATCAACATCCCTCAACTTTACGCCGGTTTTAGTAAGAGTCCGGTTCATACTATTACCAGAGTCTGATTTACTTCACTATGTGGAACAGGACACCGGTTACCAGCACACTAGTCTTTACAGGTTTAAAACTTTTTTTATACTTTTTTTATGACCTTAGAGAAGTAAAGACTAATCAAGCGAAACATTCTTCTGTGTGCAAAAGTGGGTCAGGAACTTTCAGGCAGCGAGGGGGAGAGCGAGAGTAAAAAAGTCCACAAAGGATGTTTTTTTTTGTAAGTAGAGAAACGAGCAAATCGCTTCGCCACTAGTCCACTGTTTTAAACGGATGTTTCCCTCCCCCCCCCCTCCCCCTCCTCCCCCCGCTGTCCACCTCTGCTGCACAAAGCCGAGGGAGAGGAGGAGGGAGGGGAGGGGAGGGGGCTGTAACGCAGACGTTCGTTCAAGCCTTGTAAGTGGTGACACTATGAAAAAAAAAGGAGGACGAACGGAATTAGCTGGTAGCCGAAGGTTTTTTTCGCCTTCGAGAAGTGAGATAGTGTCGCCTTTTAACGCATGTCTTTTTTGGTCAGAAAGGTTTTTTTTTTTTTTTAAAGTTTACTGTGACGGATGCTGGTTCCGTTCAGCGATAAGCTTATGTAGGATTTTGAGATGGATGGGTGAATAGATGGACTGATAAGTGGAAACCACCGTTTTAGGAAATCGAAGTTTCAGAAGTCTTAGCAGCAAGATACGCCATTGCCTGGGCATTGCGTGCTCGAGCGCAAGTAGTTGCCCCTCGAGCTGAGAAGCTAGATCCTCCATTGAGCTTAGTGACCCAAATTTAGTTCCCCTAACGTCTCCAGTTTTATGCACAAGATTATTATTCTAAACGTTAGATCAGGCGTCGTGACCTTATCCAAATACCTAATGTATTTCACCAGTTTTGGTCAAAAGTAACGAGTAACGAGTAACGTAATTTGATAGTCGATACCGTAAAAAAGTAACGAAAATACTTTACTCGTTAGTCATTCAGAATACCAAGGAGTACGCTACTGCGTTAGACAAAAATGTAACGCGTTACCAGTAATGTCGTTACTAGTAACGCGCTACTTCCAACACTGCTTCACTAATGGCAATGTTGGACCAACATTCGACCAATATTTGAACCAATATTGGACCGTCATTCATGCCATCGTAGGCCCACCTCTTAACCAACGTTTAAGCCAACGTTGGGCCACAATTTAACCAACACCTAAGCCATCATTAGACCACTACTGGTTGTGGGTCTTACAACCAACATTTACATTCCAGTTTAAGCATTGGCTTATCCAATATTTTCTCCCAACCTTATGCTCTGGATATTTCGATTTCGACATCTATTTTAAGCTCGGGCTGCATTATTTTCGGCAGCCATTTTAGCGGGCATGCAGCTTTCTTTTCAGATGTATTTATAGTGTTCAGTAGAACACTATAGTATATGCATCTAAAAAGAAAGCTGCTGTAAACAAGCTAAATTCACTGTGGAAAATATTAAGTCAATATTACATGCAGGTAAATATAAAAGTCTGGAATGCAAAGTGTGCCGTCAATACATTTTATTAAAAATTTCGATTAAAGGAAAAATTAAACAACATTGAGTGCCAGGGTTCATCACTGCAAGCTGTGAACCGGGCAGGAACTTGATGGGATTCCACGCAGGGGCTTGGCCACGGGATTCTGAAAGAGACGGAAGTAGGGGTTTGGATTCAGGTGATGGGTTTCAGAGGCTCTCAGTTCTCTCTTTCGCTTGTCAATAATAGAATATAAAAATAAAACATAGCTTCATTATTAATCGCCGCCCTTTAATTAACTATTCGATTAATCGGCGCAGTAGCTCTTCAAGTATTTGATCTCGGAAGGGCCTACCGACTTTTTTTATGTTTACTTTTCCATATTATAAACTTTCTATTCCAGTGAATTATTTTTCGTTATTTTGTATATAAGAAACTTAGTACTGCCTTCTAAAATAAATAGATGCCCAGGTAAGACACCGGGGCCTGCTTGCTGGAATCAGTTTCTCAGCTGAGACTGGGTGAAAGAAAGCACTGTAAAGGCTGGGGCACGCGAGCGTCTTGAGTCGAGGTTCGAGTCCCGTTCAGCTTGTACGCTGGCTTTGACAGTGCTCTCGTTCCCCCCGTCTCAGCTGAGACGCTGTTTCTAGCAAGACGGCCCAGGCGTTTACTATTCTTTGTTCGTCCGACTTGTCCTTACTCAGAGCTGAATCGATCTAGATAAAAATGTTTATAGTGATTTTAAAAATTAATCAAATAGTACGAAGGTTATTCTATAAATTGCTTAGCTCTACTCTTGCAACATCATGGCGGCCCTCAACCATTCATCTAGCTTTAAGAAGTTTTAAGAATTACAATCTCGCCATTTGAGTTCACACCGATATTTCTACGTTGATTTAAGAAAAATCTTTTTTAAAGATTTACGGTGTTTGCGGCACGGAAATAAGTAGTTATGAATGTACCCATATTGCCTCCATAATATTTACAATTCATAAATCTAACCGCTGGCCTCCCTCTTCAGTTCGCAAGTGTCACACGCACTACATAAATCAACAACTCAATAAATACCCCGTTATCCATAAGAACATGACAGTTGAAGAGAACTTGATGCTTGAATCAATCAAGAATTTCAAATAAATCACCCACATAAAATAGCTTGACGTGTAAAGACAATTACTGGCAATTACACTCGAAGAGCGCGGTGACATAACTGACACTCCAGTCGCACCAAACAAGCCGAACCTTGGCAAATAAGTACCACACAACGCTCTGTGGTATTCGGCTTTGGACATACCGGGAAAACTTTTTACTACAGCACACCTCTACCGCCAAGAAGACAGTCATATTTTAACAAGAAAAATGAAATAAAACTGGCTTAGAACACAGAAATAACCAATCAGAACGTCTCGCACGGTCTATTAGAATAAAAAGCACTTACAAATAGCGCTGTACAGGGCCTTTCGGGCCGGTCGCTGTGGATCACACGTTGAACTCGTCGGAGATTCCTGGCACAGAGTTCGGCACGGTTCAAACTCATCGGATAGTGACAAAACGTACATTGCTTAGCAAGAATACCTATCCCCAATGGTCAGGAGGACCTCTTCTTGTCACTCACATGGAGGAGAAGGCGGTCCGTCGTGTCTTCGGTCCGTCGAAGCTAGTGGTGACATGTATGCCCACAACAAAGGAAGATCACCGGTGTGTAGGCGCTGCCGACAGAATATCCATGGTCTTTGGCAATCCGCATGCTGAAGATCGCACTTGGCACTAAGACGAAATGCGCTGCTTGTGAATGGAACTCTAGAACCATCCATCTTGGCGGTTTTAGTATAGGGTAGCGTGGATAGCGGAGATGCCGAGTCGCTTCGGCCGATAAAAACGGCCCGCTAAGCAATCAAATGCTCTCAGACAACTTGACACCACGGTGTCCTGATATGCGCATCATTTTCTTGCCATTCTTGTTCCTTGAAAAAAAAAAGAGCTATTTTTGCCACAAAAAAAAAAAAAAAAAAAAAAAAAAAAACATGCATAAATCGCGAAGCCCATCTGACCACTTGCAGTTTGCGGATGCGCATGTTAGAAATTGAGGGGACCGTCCCCACCGTCTTCCAGTAACTACCTTATCGTGTGGCCTTGGTGCACGCGATCCCACTTTCTTTGCGCGTGCGTGTACGTGTGTGCGTGTGTTTCGCGGGCTGGACTCCATCACCCCTAAGCTGAGAGTGTAGAGGAAGCTAAGAAGCTCGGTGAACCAATCGCAGGTCTATTTTTAATCACGTGATCACGCTCTCTCCCGTAACCACGCGCAGAGAGCGGTGGATGTGATGACTGGTTCGTCGGCGCGTAGCTGCCCCGTCACTGTCAGCTTAGAAATGCACAGTGTCCTCCTCCCTCAAGGACGCCGAGTCCTCTTCGCTTACAAAGGAGAGATTTGGAGAGATTAGTGACGGCGTGGGGAAAACGGGAGGGGACCGTCCCTGTTCTCTCAATACCCTCTCTCGCCCTTTCCGAAGCCGTCGAAGCCTTCGGTTCCGAGCAACACCACCTAGAGCAAAGGCCGCAGCGCTCGGAGTTGTGACGTCACAGATTCACGACGAGTGGGCCGATCTGAGAGGAAGGCTTCTCCGCAACACATGCTCTCTTTTTTTTTTTTTATATGTGTTTTTCCGAGGACGCCAAGCGGCGAATGCTCCGGCCTTTTTTTTTGTTTTTGTTTTTAGCTTTCTCCGAGCCCAGGGCTCTTCCGGGGCAGTTGCGCAATGACAGTTTTTGCCTTCTTTGCGCACGGCGGCTTGCACAAGTCTCGCGGCGGGAGTACGCGAACTGCTCTAACCGTTTCTTTTGTCTTTTGTGTACGGCGTGCATAACGGTTAACGCGTGGTGGTTGTCAAGTTACGGTCGGCTTTCGGGCTAGCCATGTCTCATAAATACTGTGTCCCTGGGTGCCATGGGAACTATGAAACGTCGTCGAAGAAAGTGTCTGTGTTTAAAGGGGCAGTGCAACGATTTTCAGACTTTGGCCAATTAACTGCGGAAATTAATCCGCGTCACCTATAGAACAAAAGCCGAAACCCGCATTTTCTTGCGAGCGCTAGTTCTTATTTAAAAAAAAATGAAACAAACCGTAGGTCGAAGTGCCTCAACTCTCCACGCCGACTTTCGAGTGACGTACTATGGGGGTTCACGTGGTTTCCCCTTGGGCCCTCTCTTCAGGGACCCCAGTCGCTTCCTCCGCGATTGTCGACTTTCAAAGGATTAGCCTCGTCGAAGGTCGCGGCGTGCGATGAACACAACCCTATTGAAAATCGCTCTGATGGGACTTCAGGATTTGTTTAAAGGGTGTGAAGGGGACTTCAGGAGTTTCTGAGGTGTTTGAAGGGGGTACCGATATTTTCTGGTGGGTTTGCTGGCCCCGTCAGAGGCTCTCTTAAAATGTCTGAAGTGCCCTTTACAATGCCTTGAAATGTCTGAAAGCCTGTCAAGAGCTTTTCTAATGGGGTCGGGAAAACTTTCAGGCTTCTTGAGATGTCTGTGGGGCCACGGCTTAGGTGGAGAAAAGACATTTCGCAGAATTAGAACATAACTACGTATTGTTCGCAAAGGGAAAAAAATAAGTATTTGGAGAATGTCGATCGTGTGTGTGTACGGTCAGATTTTTATTACTGCTCTTCTATCAAACACGAGTGGGCTCGTGGACCCGTCTGTCACTGGTCGGGTGTTCGGTCGCCAAGGAGGCCACTGCGGGCGATCGCCCCATGTGGAGAATTGACGAGGCGCGGGCCGAGCGGCGTTTCGCGAACAAGCTTTGCTTGTTACACGAATAATAATAAAAAAAGGGCAAACCGAGAGCAGCGCGTTGCCCAAAAACAGGGACGCGAGGGAGATTGCGATGGCGAAGCGGCAGCGACTCGTCCGGGGAGCGGGTTCCTCCGCGGGAAACGGTCCCCAAAAAGGAGAAAATAAACAGAACCATTTTGCTTTTCACCAGCGTCGGGCTTTATCCCTTTTTCGTTGTCGTCAAAAACACGAACAGGCAACTCAAATTGTCCGCCCCCCCCCCCCCCCCTCTTTTACAACGCCTACACACACACACTGCGCTTCTCTCCGCCCGGCAATGGGGAGAGGGTGCAGAACCACCAGGGCCGGGCAACACGCGCCTCCAGTGGTCGGCAGGAGAGAGTGGTGTGAGGAAGCCGAGGAAGCTAGCTAGGAGGCCGCTTATAGCCATTTACTTTCCACTCGTGGGCGGTCTGCTTCTTACCGCCATGGATATCTGGAACGGACCGGTTTCCTCCAGAAAGGTGAGCATCGCTTTGAGGGTTCGCCCCTTGGTCTGTTTTGATCCGTGCAGTTTCTTCCTTCGTTCCGCATTTGAACCCCAGTCCGGCGTTGGCCGCCTTCAGCACCGCTCGAGCGCCATCGCGTTCAGCGCATTCAAGGATATGGCGGCCGGTGTCGGCCTACTCGCCGCAAGCCTGGCAGGCGGGATCAGCGTTTCACCCCATGTAGTGCCTGCGCACCGGGATCATGGCACTGTGGGTCATATGGATGACGGCCGCTGTCCTGCCTTGTTCCTTGCGCCTCTTCGTCCGTCCGGCTTCAGAAGCATCCAGCAAGCGAAACATACGCCGAAGACGCCGCCTCGACGGCATCATGGACGAAACCGTGACTGTGCTCAGGATTTCTCAGCGGTGACGGGTGCTGCTTGCGAGTTCGTGGTGTTCGCTATACGTGCTTACTGAGACTGTGTATGTGTCCGTGAGGTGCACCCGCTAGGTTTTATTAGCTGAACTACCGTACATCAGGAATTTAAACAGCGACATTGTGAGGACTTTGAAAGATATTTTTCGTTGTGATAAAGAAGACAGTTGTTCCTATTTGATATGATCTCTTTCGTCTACAGCTGCTTGCGCCCGGGTTTGAACAAGCGTTGGTTTTTATCGTCTTTTGAGTTTTATTATGCATGTAAAACTCAATGTCCGCAATAAATTTTCAATAACGTTTTGAACTGCATTTTTGTCTTTGGTTAACAGTCATTTGGGTGTCTAAAGGGTTGAAGGGCTGTGGGGCTGGAGGGTTTTTCTGCGGGGCATACCTGAAGGGTTTTTCTGTAGGGTATTTTTGAAGGGTTTTGAAGGTCTGTGAGGTACCGTAATCCTTCAAGGCTGATGGGCCCTTTAGAATTATTTTCAATAGGGGAAGGACGGTTCGCCACGGGGCTTGACGGCGAGTGTAGCAGCGGAGGGAGACAGGGTTTGTTGACTTCCGCGTTTTTTGCCTTGCGATTACGCAGCAGAATAGCAGTTTTTCGGGGAAAGGTGACGGGTTTTCGGTCACTTGGGCTCGTATAAACAATATAGAAAATTCAAACTGGCAATTCTTTCAACATTAAAACCGTTGCACTGCCTGTTTAAGTTCCCGGAGAATGAAGAACTGCGAAAAGTATGGGTGCTGGCGATTCCTCGAAAAACCCTGGTTTTATCGACGCATACGAGGGTGAGAACTTTCATATCGTTTCACATTGTTTTTTTTTAATTTTTTAATTATTGAATTTATTTCGTTGAAGTTTATACTGACGTGGCAGCGAAGTCGACAAGCACAAGCTAGCTCTCGATTTTAATTTTAGAAACGTATCTTTGTAGCGCAAGCTCCTGTTTTCAAAACCACGGTCAGGAGCCTGTAGCCTTTGCTCTATGTCCCCTTCTTGTTTCAACATCTGTGGCGCATATTATTAAAGGAATCAATGAAATCGTCGAGGTCTCGAAATCTGAAGGAAATTTTAACATGGACGCCGAACAAAGGAACGCGACTCAGAGACGACTTTCACGAACCAGTGACTTCTGCAGAGGACGATCCCAATGTGCATTTCTTGTGCAGTCTTTTTGACTGGCTGGACGCCTGGCTTGACGTATGGGAGAGCGAGAACCTTACCAGTGTCACGCTAACCAAGGAGACTCACGGAGCACTCCGTTAAACAACCCGTGCACTGGTAGAGATCACCGAATACTGCTTCACTGAACTCCGGCTGAACTATGTCCTGCTGGGAAAGATTGAGACTGATAGCTTGGAAGACCGTTTCGGGAAGTACAAGCAGCTGGCTGGCTCGCAATATCACATATTTATAAGGCAGCTTTATGAAGGTGAAAATAAGCTGCGACTGCAGAGTACGTTGCCGACAATCCCGTGTGAAGACGAGCGATGGGAGGAGCTTGAAAAACAAGTATACACGCCACGGCCCAGCTGCAACATACTGTAGTATAGCTACAGAAGAGGCAGTGTCACAAGCGATAAATTAGACCCTCCCAGTCCTAGTCTCCGTGGCAGGGTACGCAGTTTATGCCGCTTTGTAAAAGTCGAAATGTCAAAAATGCAGGGCGGCGCTTACTGAAGAAGATAAGACGGCAACAGTTTCAGTTGCGCAGGAGAACCACTCTTTTGTGAAGTAATTGGATCGAGGGGGCTCCTTTATCCAACTATGTTCGCCGCTAATGCCGTGACACACAATTATGTTGTTGCTCAAGAGCTCTCCAAGCAGGCAGAGTTTCTGAAGGTTCCGATCCGGCGTCAGTTCGTCACCGAGCTTACAATGGAACTGCTGTCTACCAACGAGACTTCTGACTTCGACGCATGTGAAGGACATACAAGTGAGCTCGCGCTGAAGAACTTGTTCTGGTGCAGCACGAACATTGTGCTGAAAAACCATTGTGGAAGGGTGAACGAAAAGCTTATAAGGCTAATTTCAAGTCAAAGAAAAAAAAATGTGAAACCCTAAAATCTAAATAATTATTTTATATTACGTGCAACAGTTGTCATAGCATTATTATTATTATTTACATTGCCGTACGTGTGCTGTGTCTTAGTGTCGCGAAAGCTACAGAGCGGCATCTAAGTTGCTTGTGTTTGAATTGTGTCAAGATGGATACAAGAAGAAAGTATGGATACACGAGAATATACAATTTGAAGCTTTCAAAGGTAAGAGAACTTATATTCACAGCATCTATTCGTAGTGTGAATGAAAGCGGGTAGATGTGTGCATGAAGCTCCCACAGCTGCATGTGTCCCTTACTGAAAATTATGCTTTAAGTTTGCTAAGTTTGCCTGCACTCGGTTAAATCAAAACTTGCGCACTTCGATCTAGGCGGCGTCTTTTTTTGTGTGTCTTTTCTGCGTTTAATTTTTCGTCTTCGTGTCTCAGTCTCAGATTAATTACTTTCTGAAAAACCTTCCCCAGTTTGCCTGCAGTTTTGTTTTTATTATCATATGTTTACTTCTGGTAAAAAAATGCAGTTCAACACAAGTAGAACAAATGCATTTTTGTAGAACAAAAATGCATTTTTGTTCTACAAAAGTCCACTTTTTTAAGATGATCTTCTTTTCATTAGATTCACATACGAATTCAGTAACCACACATGTCATCACCAACTTGATTGTTGCTGTTATGCATTTGGGCGGGTCCCATCACTTACATTAACGCTTCAGGGCATTTAGTTTTTGTTTGTTTGTTTCTTCTCACTCCTAGAGATATATAAAGCACCCAAGATTGTGATGCCT